>CM075874.1:5602458-5667458 GCA_038021265.1 Cyprinella venusta | reverse complement strand
AAGCGTGCCTGCTTTTAAAGGAGTAGTTCACTTTAAAAAAAAAAAAACTTTTGCTGATAATTTACACACCCTCATGTCATCCAAGATGTCCACGTCTTTCTTTCTTCAGTCAAAAAGAAATTAAGGTTTTTGATGACCGTTATTCATCGTCTGGTGTTGTTTAAAGCCCTTTGAAGCTGCACTGAAACTCTCATTTTTACCTTCAACCGTTTGATACCCAATGAAGTCCATTATATGGAGAAAATCCTGGAATGTTTTCATCAAAAACCTTAATTTCTTTTCGTCTGAAGAAAGAAAGACATGGACATCTTGGATGACGTGGGAGTGAGTAAATTATCAGCAAACGTGTTTTTTTTTTAAAGTGAACTACTCCTTTAAAGGGAACGTGAGGTGACGCTCGGATTGGTTTATTGCACGATACACCCAAACGGCACCTATTAGTAATGTAGCTACTTCAGACCAACCCATTTTAGATAGGTTCCGCCCACAAAGTTACTTGCGTTTCGTGTTTGATACTTGCATTTCAGGTCGTTAAAGGGTTCATGAACTGGCTTTTTAAATTTTATAATATTTTTGTCTGAGGTGAACGTATGACGTTCGCTTGGTTTTTGCATTCAAAAACATCAAAATGAATAAGTAATAGGCTATTTTCTACCCTAGATTTGAGCCTAGCTGAAAAACGCTCGGTTTTTATGGGCGTCTCGCACTGAAGACTTCGAAGTAAACGCCCACTGCTGTGAGTGGATAACAGTTTTGCATATTGCATGAGTTTCAACTCACCCGTCGATGCACGTGGGGGAAATTGTTTTGAAAACGTTCAATGTTGTAAAATGGCAGCCGGAATGATTCGCCCATACATGTTCGACCCAGAGTCCGTGTGTTGCACCATTCCTGTCAGATCCAATATAGACGGCAAAGCACCGTTCTTTACTCGGTCTTTAATCGGTCTGCAAATCCAGTCTTGTTTACAAAACAATCCTCAGTGAAATGAAGTGAACAGACGGATAATGTTTTACCTCATCAGCTGGAACGTCATTAAAAATAAAGTTTATCCATGCAGTCCTATTGGAATCCTGAGAAAGCTTATGCAGCTACTGTCTTCTTCCACAACCAGGCACTGCACAATATTTTGTATTGCTCGGTATCTCGATCCGGTTTGTCATCACGAGGTAGGCATCTATGTTACTTAGCTATGCGTGTAATGCACAAACCGGTGGGCGGGGCTAAACCAGCCGTGTTGAAGCAGGTGTTGATCTTCTTGGGGTGGTGTTTTATCCACTTTGACGTCATAATTCCCCACTTTGAAAAACGAGTTGTTTGCTGGGGCTGGTGTCAATAAAAGCTTTTATTAGACTAACAAGGACGTTTTCAGTTCTGAAACTTACAGGATATTCTTATAATATGATTATAAGACACCTTTTAGATGTCAAAAGCTCAAGGAAAATTTGATTTCTCAGTTCATCCCCCCTTTAAAATAGAGCGTGTAAGCCTAAATTCATTGTCTGTAGATGATAGTCCCATTGTTTCAGCATGTGGTGTGTTTTGAAGAAATGAGTCATTGTCCTGAGAGGGATGCTGATGTGCTGTTCATCTTAATATCAGCCTGGACACGACTCAGGAATGCCTGGATTCACAGATTCTGTTTTTCTTTTTAGATGTGGGGGATCTCTCTGGGATGTGTTAGGTAATACAGGCATGTTTTCTTAAAAGAATATGACCCTGAGTCACAGTCATGGACATGTCTGTGTTTGTTTGGCTTCTGTGATTGTGCCCTGAAGGCAGACTTCTGTAGTAGACAAAACACTTACAGGGTTACGTGAGAAATCATATTTTTTTCTCTCTCGCTGACATCCTTTTTTTGGCTTTTGCTTTTCTTTCTCTGTGTGATTCCGTCTGCACCATTTTTATTGTTTAAAGGTTGCTCTTTCAGAGCTCAGGAGGTGTTAACCATCACTGTTACTGTTTATATTTCATCTGACGCTGTGTATTAAAGTTCAGTGTGTGGGTCGTCCTATAGTGTTGGTGATCCAGACCAACACAGTGTTCAGCAATGCCCCGGAAACCACCTCCAGCATCATTGCAGAGACTTGTTTAGGTGTTGTCAGACTACTTTAGACAAACTTTGAGTGTTTGTGTGGTTTAGTTATCAGTATTTTAACCAGTGAGACTACTTTTAGTTTCACTATTTGTCTAGCTTTGGTGTCAGTAGTTTAATAAAACTAGTTTAAGCATCAGTTTTGGACTGTTTTAGAGGCTGTAGTCTGGTTTAATTTTCAGTACAAGTAGTGATATTAGTATTGTATTAAGTATCAGTATTGGTCTAGTTTAGGTGTCATTAGTTTTAACTAACCATACTAGTTTATATCAATAGTTGTCTAGTTTAGATATCTCTAGTTTAATGTTCCTAGGATCAATATTGGTCTTGTTTAGGTGTCAATTGGTAGTCACAATGCTTCAAATCAGTATTTAACTAGTGATGTTAGTTTAAGCATCATTATTGGTTGTTTTAGAGGGGTTTGAGTAGTTATACTACACTATGTATCAGTATTTGTCTAGTTTAGGTTTCAGAATTTGTAGTTTTTTGTCTTACTACTTTATTAGTGTTTGTCTGGTTAGCATTTTAAGAAGTGGTTTGGGTAGTCATTCTAGTTTAAGTATTGGTATTGTTAAAGTGTCAATAGGAGTCAATTGTTGACATACAGTCACAGTGTATAATGGATGGCATAGCTCCGGTTATTTGGTCTTGAAAGATTTTGATGAATTATGAGGAGTTTATGTGTGTCTTGGCAATATTGTGCGCATTTTGAGACTTTTACGTAAATTTACTCTTAAAGCACTTTGAGGAGAAACACTTAAAGGAATACTCCACCCTTTTTACATATTAAACTACGTTATTCCCTTAACTAAAACAAGTTGAAACATACCTCTCTCGCCTCAGTGTGCAAACTAAATCGCTCTGTCTTGCGGCAAAACTATGTTAGCGCTTAGCTTAGCTTAGCCCAGCTCATTTATTAGGATCCAAACAGAGAAGCGACCAACATACATTATAGTTATCGATATACATTATAGTTATCCATTTTACACGCTTAGAAAAGTGACACGTTTCATTTTGTGTCACCATTCTTGGTCGAGTTACACTACTTGTGTAAGTGTATTTAAATGGGGAAAACGTGGAGGTGTTTGGTGTTTGGCAAAGCTAAGCTAAGCGCTAACAAAGTTTGAGTATGTATATAACTCATCTTAGTTAAGGGAATAACATAGTTTAAAATGAAAAAAACAGTGGAGAATCCCTTTAAGATATGAAAGATAACTCATTATTAGATGTATGTCTCATGGGTGGTGCCATATACATTTGCTTAGTAATTTTAGTTTTCTGATATCTGTGCTACATCCTCTCCTTTTCATTCCTCAGTCTTTGACACTTTTGCTATGAACTTCTCATAGAGGAGAATTCTCAGTTGCATGTGATGTGTGATTATGGTAGGAAACTCATAAAACGATCATCACAAGCAGGACTGAGATCTGTAATTACAGACAGCTAAAAACAGACTTCCACACGCTCCACAAACAAATAATGACTTTCGGATGAATCTTTAAAAAAAAAGCCTGTTGGTCTAACTTAATAGAATTATCAAGCGCAGCGTCAGTTCTGGCAGGTTACGTTAGACTCTCAGCTGATCCACGTCTACCTATAGGAATACATCGCGTATCTGTATATTTTACTTAATATTTAGTTATTTTGAACATTTAAAAGAGTTTGTAGAACATGAAATAATGATGCAATTTTATTTCATTTAGACACATTTTTGGTTACCATTGTGGTGAAGAGTTGAGATTGTGCTTCGGTTGTGAGTAGCTGTTGTGCACACATGGATGTTCATGATTGTGTAATTAAGAGGGGTAGAACTGGTGACCACAAGTAGACTGTGTAAATGATGTGCTAGATCTTAAACTTTATACAAAAACTAAAAGCCAAAGCAACACTTGTCCATATGCCAAGTGTGACTTTTGTAACATGCAAATTATGATCAAGTAAAACTTTACAGCTCATTGAGAACAGCATAGCTTTATGAAATGCAAAAAGAAATGATAACCTCAAAAATCGAAATAATATCAACTGTTTTAAATTTCAAATATGACTGAACATCAAACTTGAACACGTCTTTATTAAAAAACAGCACTTAATTTCAACATTTACTCTCCTGATCTATCCCTATGCAAAGCATGCTGGGAACTAGAAATCCACTGTCCAGTTTCGGTCAATCCAACACAAATGATTCATGTAGTCTCAACCAGCACAGTCTCATCCCAAGACATCATATAACTGACGTTTTGGGACGTCTTTTGACCATACGTCAATATCCGCCTTTTTAGGGCCCCCTTAAACGTCGGTAGATGAGGTTATGAGATCCTAACTCTACCCCAGACCTAAACCTAACCCGTCACCTAACTGACGTTAAAGGTAAAGCGTCAGTTGTTTGACGGCCTGGGATCGCCATCTACCGACGTTTAAGGGGGCCCTAAAAAGGCGGATATTGACGTATGGTCAAAAGACGTCCCAAGACGTCAGTTATATGACGAATTGGGATGAGACTGTGTTATCTCAACACAAATACTTTAAGTTAATGGTAACACTTTACTTGAAGGGGTGTGCATAAGACTAACGTGACACCTTCATAATCATGACATATGAATATGTAGGAAGTTTTATGCATGTTTGTGACAACTGTCATTAAGTGTCATTCGCTCAATTATGACATTTTAAATGCAAATATGACATTGAGATTTTTTCTTTTCTTCATCACAGAGTCACAGGAGAATCATAATGTCTTACTTACAGATAATAGACTGGCATACAAGAAAGTATTTTAAAATGATAAAAATACACACAGGGTCTCATTCATGAAACATTCGTAAATATACGAGTAAATATGAGAGTGATTTGCGCGTAAAGAGAAATTCCCGAAAACTCTTCTCCTGATTCACAAATACTTTGTAAATGTCAGATGTGATAGTAAAATGTGTGTATGTGCTAATGAATTCCAACCAATCGTAAATGGGATGCGCGTGCACGTTCATTCTCAATTATACCATTAATCAGGCCCATTATATCCGACTGACATCTATATGCATATAATAACATGAATGTGAATGAAAAAGAAAGATTTCTCGGATGCAGAAATTTAAGTTTTATTATCACAAGTTCATACAAAACGCCACATTTTATTTTCAAGCGTAGCCTACATAGTGGCGCATCAGGTCCTAAAAAAGGAAGCAATTGGCAGCCTATTACAGATCCAGTTAATGGAGTTTCATCTGTTAATCGAACAGTCCCAGAAGTGAGAAGAAAATGGTTTGACATTAAGCTTGACAGCAAAAAACGAATTAGTTGACTTCGGAAAAATCGTATTCAAACTGGAGAAGGACCGCCATCGATCACCAGCTCTGCTATTACTGGCTCTCATAATAAAAGTAAAAAGAAAAAATGTATGTAATTACTATATAATTTTTTTTTTCAAAATGCTTTTTAAATATGTACCCATTGGTGAATTAAAATGCAGGCTTATTAATGAGCAAAACGCTCGGATATTAAAGGAACACTCCGACTTTTTGGGACTTTAGCCTATTCACCTTATCCCCCAGAGTTAGATAAGTCCATACATACCTTTTTCATCTCCGTGTGTGCTATAAGTCTGTTTGACGCACCCACCGCTAGCCTAGCTTAGCACAAAGACTGGATGTGAATGGTTGCAGCTGGTATACTAATCCAAATGAGTGACAAAATAACGCAAACGTTTTTCTATTTGTTCTAAGTGTTCCGTTATGTTTTTAGATGACCTGTAACAGTGCCGTTATTAGCCAGATCTAATAACGTTAGTGACACTATTTTATGAATAGAGTATGAATGTGTTTTTATCTTGATGCGGTGCGGACGCGCTTGGGAAAAACGCGCCCTGCACCCTGCGCGCATACATTTGAACTAATGAACTTGAGCGCGCAGAAGACGCGATATGTGAGCAGGCCCTAATGTTTGTATTGTTTTGTCATGAATGCGCTCTATCGCCCCAGTAACAAATGAACGGAGCTGTAAACTCAGGAGGACTGTAGCCTTCACCTTGCTAATGAATCAGAATTTTTTTTTTGAGAAACCGTGCCTTAGCTATACTTTCTAGCCTATAATGCAATTATACTGTATTATATGCTGTTGAATACATTTGGTTCAGCTAATAAATTGCATTTAAAATATCGATTCCTGTAATAATAATTCTTTATTTATGTTCTGTGATATTTATAAATCAGGATGCGTTTTTGGTTGGAATGAAACATCATGGTATTACCTGGTCTCCCCTGTTTATTGTCACCGCTCATACACTAAAGCGAACACCCATGATAAACTATGCTTTTCTATCTCGTAATTGCTGACTCTATAACTCCAACTCTGAACGAATTCTCTGCTCCTCGTCACGGTGCATCTCAGGTGCTGCGGTTATCACTTCGCCCAAGTAGCAGTGCTTATAAGGTTAAAAGATGTCTGTGTCTCATTTGACTTTGTTTTTTGTAGACTCTGTGACCATACAAATCACAACATATAAATAGAAAAACGTTTGCGTTATTTTGTCACTCATTTGGATTAGTATACCAGCTGCAACCATTCACATCCAGTCTTTGTGCTAAGCTAGGCTAGCGGTGGGTGCGTCAAACAGACTTATAGCACGCACGGAGATGAAAAAGGTATGTATGGACTTATCTAACTCTGGGGGATAAGGTGAATAGGCTAAAGTCCCAAAAAGTCGGAGTGTTCCTTTAAGCACACCATTTATGCATGGCTGGGAGCAGGTGTAGATTTCTTGTGTACCAACTAACATTTGGAAAATACGAACATTTTAATGAATCCGAAAATTTACTCCAGAACCGTTTTACACACGATTTACACACAAATTCGTTCTGCTCTTGTTTCATGAATGAGACCCAATATCAGTATTTAAGTACTGACGCTAGTTTTAATTACCAGTATTGGTCTAGTTTCAGTGTCAGTAGTTTGGATAGTCATAAGATTTTAGGAATATATGTAGTTGTCTAGATTGGTTATCACTAGTTTAATGATACTAGTTTAAGAATCAGTTTTGGAGTATAGTTTTCATATAGTTGTGCATAAGACTAACGTGACACCTTCATAATCATGAAATGACATATGAATATGAAGGAAGTTTTACGGTCATTAAGTGTCATTCGCTCAATTATGACATTTTTAATGCAAATATGACATTGTTTGAGATGTGTTTGTTATGACACCTTGACATAAACCAATACATCATAACCTGTCAATGTCTGTCATGACAACTTGATATTACTAAGAAAACACAACCTGTCACAAACATGACTATTATCAAACTTAAGAAAGCACCTAGCTTTATGGGTTAACATTACATTAAACTGTCAGGTGGTTGGTTTTGACATTGGCTGTCATGAAGCCATTATAACATTTTAATGACAAATTAAATGTGTACGACTGTAGTTGAGGTCACGAAAAATATTCATGACACAGTTATAATGGTCTCATGACCAATCTCATGCCAACCACATGACAGTTTAACTTCATTTAATGTCCAGTTGTCATGACAAAGACACTGACAGGTTATGATGTATTGGTTTATGTCAAGATGTCATAACAAAGACATCTCAAACAATGTCATTTTTGCATTCAAAACGAGTGAAAGACACTTAATGAGAGTTGTCATAAACACGCATAAACCCTACTTCATATTCAAGACATATTCAAGTCATGTCTTATGCACACCCCTTCAAGTAAAGTGTTACCAAGTTAACTTAACATTTTACAAATTTCATTTCATTTAACGTAATACAATTTTGAAAATAGCAAAAATGAAAGATTTGTGTTTCATTTTATTTTAACACTGAGCAAACAGCTAGAAAATGTGTGTGTGTGTGTGTGTGTGTGTGTGTGTGTGTGTGTGTGTGTGAATGTTGTGAATGCGAGTACCTCATATATCATTACTGCATGTGTAAATGTGTGACCACAGCTGCTGTGTTTGTGTGTTCAGCCCTGCGCAGTGGAACAGGTCAGTCTGTGGTGAACGGACGCTGGGCGGTCGACCCGCCGGGAGAGTATCAGGCAGGAGGAACCACCTTCCTCTACAGCCGACCCAAAGCTGGCCCACACGAGCAGGGAGAGGAGAGAGGAGAGACCCTCACAGCGCCTGGACCCACAACTGCCCAGCTGCAGCTATACGTAAGTGCACACACATGTCTTCATGCATTATATTACAGTAATGTGGAAAGAGGTAGATAGGTCTGGCTGGAGTGTGATGGAGCACAAACTCCAATCTGGGAGGATCTGCAGCAGGAGTGGATGGAAGGAATGAGCGGTCGCTCTATTGTGTTTATTAATGATGGTATTAAATGAGTATAACACTTCTGAACTCATGTTAGGAGCTCTATTGTTCTCCTCAAAGGGCTCAGGAAACAGTATTTTTCTTGCTCTAGGGTTGTATAAGTCCAAGTAGCCACTAAAAAATAACTTTGCTATTAAAACCAAGCCTTTTTTCAGCCAAAGATGAAAGTGCTGTCATCATTTACTCCCTCTCATGTTGTTTCAAATCTGTATGAGATCATAGAGTCACAGGAGAATCGTAATACACTGGCATACAAGAAAGTATTTTAAAATGATAAAAATACACACAATATCAGTATTTAAGTACTGACACTAGTTTTAATTACCAGTATTGGTCTAATTTCAGTGTCAGTAGTTTGGATAGTCATAAGATTTTAGGAATATATGTAGTTGTCTAGATTGGATATCACTAGTTTAATGATACTAGTTTTAAGAATCAGTATTGGAGTATAGTTGTCAGTGGTTTTGGTAGTTATACTATAGTTATCTATAGTTATTTAAGTAGTGATACTGGTTTAAGTATCAGTTTTTGTCCAGTTTGGGTGTAGTAGTTTAGGTTGTCTAAATCTTTGGCTGGTTAAGTTATCAGTGTTTGGTTAGTTATAAATATCAGTATTGAACTAGTTTATGTATGACTAGTTTAATCAATATTGGTCTGGTTTACGTGTCAGTAATTTTGGTAGTCATACTATATCAGTGTTTGTCTTTGTATAATTTAGTATATTGTATATTGTGTAAGTATCTTAGTATATTGTGCTATACTGCAAATACATTTACATATTTATTAGGTCTGGGCAATGATTAATTGCGATTGATCGCATCCAAAATAAAAGTTTGTGTGCCCTAATATTTATGTACTTAACATAAATCCCTTGCAATTGAACTTGTAGTATACAAAATTGGAATAATTAAAGTCTGCTAAGTTGGAACAACTAATTGTGTGCTTAATGCACTTTAATTGTCCAGAAATAGTGCTGCGTATACTATTGCAAGTATAGTTTAGATACGCTTTTAATTCTTGCTTTTACAGAATTATATTATACAGTGATCATACTATCAGTACTCGTAGTGATATTAAAACACTTTTTAGGTTAAATAAGACATGCATTTGTGCAATAAATAAGTACTTCAAAAAAAAATTATTATAATATTTTTATCAGTAAGTCTCAAGTGGTATGTCAGTAAATATGTTAATGGATTTGTAGTATACTTAATATAAAAATTTATTTATTTTTAAATGCATTTTGGTATAGTTTATTTTTCACTTATAGTGTTAGGGTATTAGTGTTTTAGTAATCAGTATTTAAGTTGTGATACTAGTATATGTGTCAATATTGGTCTAGGTTAGGTATGACTAGTTTAATTATACTAGTATATGTAAGCAATAAGGTACGAAAGGCTGTGCTGTATCGTGAATAAGTAACGGCTGAAGGGCGTTGTTAGGCACGACGCGAAGCGGAGTAACCCCTTCAGCCGTTACTTATTCACGATACAGCACTTGCCTTGACTACCTTATTGGTTTTATAGTAAAAAAACAATGTATTAGTGAAACTTTCATGAAGTAAAATCACTAAAAGCCTTCCTTCCGCTAGAAAAAATAGTCCCTGACTGTGAATAGCAACAACGTTCCAATGTGTAAAATGCATGAAAGCTCAAATAAAAACAACATAGAACCGCAGTGTTGCGCAGCGATCAATAGAACCGTTGGGTGAAGCGGTCATAGCCATGTTTTATCGTGAATAAAGCACAGCTCTTGACCAATCAGAATCAAGGATTTGAACTAACCGTTTTATAAGTGTCAATATTGGTTTGGTTTTGGTTTCAGTAGTTTTGTCCCAGACAGTAACATACGCACAACCGGCACATCCGCGAACTTAACTGTCAATTTTGTCCCCGCCCCCTTTTGGGGAAACAAACCAGACTCCCCATAGACTTCAATACAAAATATAACAGCAAAAACCAACGTCCGTACACAGCCGACAGGCGTAAATAACTTAAGAAATCACTTATTAAAAACATGTCAAGTAATTATATGTCCATCCTGCCTGCCATAGAGCATGAAAGATACATTTTTTAAGCCCATTATCAACAAGCCCAGACTACCTGCCATCATCATAAATTCATAATATATACATTAAGGTTTTTTTTTTTACTTTAAAAAAACGATAAAATAAAATCATTCACTGGCTTACCTGGTTTCTCGATGAGGTACAAGTAAATGTCCGAGTAAGACACCTCTGGCCACTGGGTGGGGTTGTTACACCAATTTGACGCTGGGAGAATAAAGGGACATGTTTTTAAATTGGCCAAATTAAGTTTGTGTATGTATCTTTCAGGCTCTTTGGCAGGCAGGGTGGACATATAATTGCTTGACATGTTTTATATAAGTGATTTCTTAAGTTATTTACGCCTGTCGGCTGTGTACGGACGTTGGTTTTTGCCGTTATTTTGTATTGAAGTCTATGGGGAGTCTAGCTTGTTTTCCCCCAAAAGTGGGCGTGAACCTATTCAGAGACATTCTATGACGCAGCGCCGGTTGTGCGTATAGCGTCGGCCCAGATCCGGTCCTCATTTGGTTTGCGTGGAATCCACATGTACCAGATGTGGCCCGGATCTGGGCCGACACTATGTTGCTATCTGGGGTAGCACACTACTTTAATTATCCGTATTTTAAGTAGTGGCACTAGTTTAAAGGGTACCTATTATGGCATTTAAAATGTTCCTAATATTGTTCTGGGAGTCCCCAACAACAGTTTTACACTTTTGTTGTCTTATAATATGCATTTATTTTTACCTGATTTGCTCACCGACTCCCATATGAATCGTTTAGCGAGTCCTTTTTCCAAAACCCGCCTTTGCGTGACGCTAATCTGCGGTGATTGGTCAGATGACCTAGTCAGTTGTGATTGGTATTCTCTGTGCAGATATTGTCAAAAACGGAACGCTTATCACCTTAAATGGGTTCTCAACTCCAGTCCTTGTGACCCACTGCTCTGCATATTGTGTATGTCTCCCTTATTTAACACACCTCAGATCCTCAGCTCGTTAGGATAGAGCCGGCTCGCGAATCCATACTTTATAGCGTTTAGGTTTGTGAAGCAATCATCTTCAAAATGACGCGAACACAGAACAAGGTTTGGGCTATACTTGTGTGGTATACTTGTATATATGAACTGCAGCCACTTAGTCTTCAAATGCTCCTCACTTGGCAGGTGAAAAAAGTTCGCTTTTGCGTCGCACTTCGAAACACAGCGTCTCGTCGACATGATTGTTTTCCCTGGCGTCAGCGAGCGCAATAAGTGGGCGTTTCTTATTCAAATAACTTGTCAAGTTGACGTCAACTAGACAAAGGAAAAGCATTGTTCTTCGAATGATTCATATCAGCGACTCAGAGTCGACTCTTACTTTTGAGAGACAATAACTTTGTATACGATGAACTTTCATTTTTAAAACTTTGCAGGATGTTTTCGTTCACTTAGATCTATGTTAAACAAGAAGGGCAATTTTAAAACAAGAAGGGCAATTTTAAAACAAGAATTTTTAAACAAGAAGGGCAATTTTCAAAAATCCATAATAGGTACCCTTTAAGTATCAGTATTGGTGTAGTTTAGGTGTCAGTAGGAGTCTCTTGTTGACACATGAATATTGATCATTTGGTCTTGGAAGAACACTGTGAATAATAGTTCAAATTCATATGCTTTAGCTTTAAGTTCATTTAGATGTTCAGAGAAAGAGCGTCCACATAGTTCTGAGTGTGTAGGAGTGTGTTCGAGTGCGTTTATATCAGTGATATACGGCCGATACTACCTGGAATGCGGTCATGGAGTGAGACGTTACCATATGCTGGAGTTTATTAACCTGTTTTTACTTTCTCTCTCTCGTTGTAGATTATTTTCCACAGGCAGAATCCAGGCATAGACTATGAATATTACATCCCAGTGGAGAAACCGAGGGACGGAGAGAGAGAAGTACACAGAGAGAGGGAGCGAGGACGGGCAGCTCTCCGAGAAATCAGTGAGTTTTCCTACAGTTGTCTCGTCACACAGAGTCTTTCTCTCTTTATCTCTCGCTCTCTCTCGACATCTCAGTTTCTATTTTTCTCTTCTATGTCACTCTAAATTTATAGTGTTTATATGTCTGTGCCACGCAAATATATTTCACTTGAGCAGTCCTCTCTTATTTCGCTCATCACTTATTGGCCACCGGTGAAACCTTTTAAGGTCATTATAGGAGAATGGGCCTATGATTGTGTGTGTGTGTGCGTGGAACGTCAGATGATGTTGAGCAGAGTTTTTATGAGAATGGGGTCACTGTGAGAGTGTGTGACATGAACCAAAAAGCATGAATCGGGCTTTAGATCTGTGCCAACTCTGCTAAAAACTATTTTGGCAACTTGGGAACAGACTAGACCATCTAAATCAGCTTAAACCAGCTAATACCAGCACACCACTGGCTGGTTTAAGCTGGTCTTTTCAGCAGGGAATTAAATCTTCGTGAGCTGCCGTGCTGTCTACTCCCTATACAGGCAGTTACCTTCTGAGACAGCTTCCTGACTGGTTTAACTCTACCCACCAATGATGTTGCATGCTGCTAAAATAACAACAGAATACTCTAAAGGATGATCACACATGCAGGAACGTGCAGCAAGACTTAATAAGAGTTTGATGGAACAGCAACTGTTGCAAACCGGTGTAAAGCAAATACTGCACTTAGACCTTTTTTTGAAAAAGCACATTTTGAACTTAAATGATTGTAATTCAAGAATGTTTTGGAATATAGATGCAAGATTTGTGTTGTTTTAAAGACATTTGGCAGATTTTTGTAGAAGTTAACTAAATTAAGAAAGTGAAACGGGAAATTTTTTTTTTAGAAGTTTAAGGTTATGGAAATGTACAATGTAAAAAAAATGAATTATTCATATTTTATATCAAATGTACACTCACCGGCCACTTTATTAGGTACACCTGTCCAACTGCTCGTTAACACTTAATTTCTAAGCAGCCAATCACATGGCGGCAACTCAGTGCATTTAGGCATGTAGACATGGTCAAGACAATCTCCTGCAGTTCAAACCGAGCATCAGTATGGGGAAGAAAGGTGATTTGAGTGACTTTGAACGTGGCATGATTGTTGGTGCCAGAGGGCTGGTCTGAGTATTTCAGAAACTTCTAATCTACTGGGATTTTCACGCACAACCATCTCTAGGGTTTACAGAGAATGGTCCGAAAAAGAAAAAACATCCAGTGAGCAGCAGTTCTGTGGGCGGAAATGCCTTGTTGATGCCAGAGGTCAGAGGAGAATGGCCAGACTGGTTCGAGCTGATAGAAGGGCAACAGTGACTCAAATAACCACCCGTTACAACCAAGGTGGGCAGAAGAGCATCTCTGAACGCACAGTACGTCGAACTTTGAGGCAGATGGGCTACAGCAGCAGAAGACCACACCGGGTGCCACTCCTTTCAGCTAAGAACAGGAAACTGAGGCTACAATTTGCAAAAGCTCATCGAAATTGGACAATAGAAGATTGGAAAAACGTTGCCTGGTCTGATGAGTCTCGATTTCTGCTGCGACATTCGGATGGTAGGGTCAGAATTTGGCGTCTACAACATGAAAGCATGAGTCCATCCTGCCTTGTATCAACGGTTCAGGCTGGTGGTGGTGGTGTCATGGTGTGGGGAATATTTTCTTGGCACTCGTTGGGCCCCTTGGTACCAATTGTGCATCGTTGCAACGCCACAGCCTACCTGAGTATTGTTGCTGACCATGTCCATCCCTTTATGACCACAATGTACCCAACTTCTGATGGCTACTTTCAGCAGGATAATGCGCCATGTCATAAAGCTGAAATCATCTCAGACTGGTTTCTTGAACATGACAATGAGTTCGCTGTACTCAAATGGCCTCCACAGTCACCAGATCTCAATCCAATAGAGCATCTTTGGGATGTGGTGGAACGGGAGATTCGCATCATGGATGTGCAGCCGACAAATCTGCGGCAACTGTGTGATGCCATCATGTCAATATGGACCAAACTCCCTGAGGAATGCTTCCAGCACCTTGTTGAATCTATGCCACGAAGAATTGAGGCAGTTCTGAAGGCAAAAGGGGGTCCAACCCGTTACTAGCATGGGGTACCTAATAAAGTGGCCGGTGAGTGTATATTTTCAAAACCTGTGCTACTCTAAAACGGCAGAAAAAGCAAAGCCAAACATCTGAACAAGTTGTGTTTCAAATTTTAGGTTGATATCTCAAAAAATTAGCTTTCAGTAAGATTTTGTTTGGGCGCAGTATTGAACGCTTCCACTAGGGCACAAACAGACTCCATTACTGCCCAATATAAGAGCGCCTACATTTCCATGTGTGTTTTGAGTGATGTGAACCATTATTTCCACAATTTTCATACACTTTATGAAGTAGAGATCCTATTCAGAAGTAGTATGGGAAGTTTGGCAGATTTTGATATGAATTCAACCTCTAAGAAACACACACAAAGAACATGCTTGTGCGTTTAGCTCACTGCCACATCACAAATGGTTAATTTATTATTTTTTTTCTTTATATTTAGAACATTTGCAGACCTTTTTTTCTAAAATAATTAAATGGATGCTATCTTTTGAACTCTTGGCATGAAAACAAACTGAGGTTTCTACCATTTTTTTCTTGATTTTTCATGTTCATCACTATTTCAAAATAAAGGTCTGAACACGCCTTATGAGTATGAATATATTCTTGTTGCAAATTGATAAATTACGACGACTCTGCAATTTTCAGTCACCAAATATGGAAACTAGAGATTGTAAGCTTTCAAATTCTAGATAGTTTGTCATTACTTAGGTTTTTACTAAGATATTATTGTTTTAAAATATAACGACAAACATCCCACCTGTGGGACGTTGACAGTACCTTTTCAAATTTGTTCAATACTTGTTCAGTTAGTTGCAACTTCCCCTTGTGCAAAAGAAGTGTGTTTAAGTGTATTGAACGTGCAGTAGTTTACATCAAATCCTAAAGTATATTTTTAAAAACTCTATCTGCAGATAATATAAATGAAGTAAAAAATCAAATTAAGTGTTCAAAAACGATACAGTCAGCCCCACTTTTGGCCCTATTTTAACTTGGTCTAAAGCGCACGGCACAATTGCACTTAGGTCGTGTTCGAAATCCTCTTTTGCTAGTTTAACGATGGGAAAAATGGTCGGCGGGTGGCCTAAACGGGCTGTCCCTATTCTCTTAATGAGTAATTGGGTGTGTTTTGGGCGTAACATGCTATAAACCAATCAGAGTCTCATCTCCCATTCCCTTTAAAAGCCAGTTGCGCTCGCTATTCACATGGCGGAATTTGCATGGCGGAACTGAACAATCGGATCTGCTCATGCGCGAGGTTAAAGCCTCGCCTCGTCATTGACTTTAGACCAGGTTTCAGTTGGTCAATGGAGCAGTCTATTTCAGTTGCCTCAAAATAGCAACACGTCAACAATGCCGCCTGAACACACCTCGTTTTCAGACCAGCAGCCCATGGGCGCAAATGCATTCGCTATTAAAACAACTTGGCGCAGTGCGAGGAAATGATAACTGCGTCAGGCTGAAACTAGCAGAAAACACTTGCGTCGCACCTAGCACTGCATTGCACCGGGTGGACGATAGGGCTCTTTATATTTTATTATAGTATAGACAATATTGTTTATTGTTTCCTTAATAAGCACTCTTTTAAAAAGCAAGCTTACATGTACTTAACGGATTTACTTTTGCATTACTAATTTGTTTCAGCCAATCTTATTTGTTATTAGCGTTTAGCTCTTGGTCGGCAGCATATTTATCATATTTATCTCTTGTGTTTCAGGTTCCGTCTCAATGGGAGTCGAGAACCCTGTTGCTCCTCCTCCTGTGGTGTCTTCTGCCTCCTCGCCTCCATTTTCCTTCCCTTCCTCCTCATCTTCCTCTGCATCTGATCGATGGCCACCAGAGAGGCTCCGCCCACAGAGCTCAGGACCCAATCGCAACGCTCGGATCCCTCCAAGAACAGACCTCCCACTGGACAATCAGCCGGCATTCATTTGGCAAAGAGGCGCGCTGACAGAATGCACTGCTACCTGTGGCAAAGGTCAGGGGTCACCATAGCTATGCGTACGAGTTGTAATCAAGGGGTCAATGATTACGTTTACATGCAGCCGTTTTTGGATTATAGTCGGGTTAAGGTCACTATTCGGGTTTCTGAAACATTAGGAATAACCCGTTTTCATGCGTGAGCAGAGAGAGTTTCTCCTGTATACATGGAATTGCAATATCCCCATGTAAACGTCGACGCGCGGTTAGCGTCTAGACGGACGGACAACCTTAAGACGCAATATGCGTCATTTCCGATTCTTCTTCCTGTATCCAGAGACAACAACAACAGCAGCAGTATGCGGATAATGAATAGTTCGGGAAAAAATAGTTTGTTTGCGCTTTGATGCTGGTAACGTTACTGACCTCGCTCCAAAAGTATGCTGTGCTGTGACTCGCCTGGTCTTGCCATGTTTACTTCCGGTATACTGCGTGCGGATTTTTGTATGCGCCGAGAAGTTTCTCAACTCAAAAGACCAGGATTCCTTGCGAATAGAAAATGCGCAGAACACAAATCACTATGGGGATATGTCGATACTCGTTTACATAACCAAAAATTCGAGTTAGAAAAGGGGTACCCCATAGGGCTGGGTAATAAATATCGATTTCTCGATATTAATCAAGTCTCATTTTTACGAACCGATATCGATTCTTAAATCTCAAGAATCGATTAGTCATCCTGTTTCATTTGAATGAATGGAACATTGTATCGCGGCTGCGCGCATCCAAAAAATCGCAATGATCTTTGTCCTTTGTTACTATTGATATGAAATAAAGTCTCAACTTTCAAATTACATCCATTTTCTTTAGAATTTCAAAAACATAAATAACGTTTTGGCGCTGTGGCGTGAGATCGCTCTGGCGCAGCTCAAGAGAAGCAGCAGCGCTGATCTCTCTTCCGGCTTAATAATACCAGTTACAGCGCCAAATAAACAGGAATGAGCATCTGAAAGTGTGTTAAAGATAGAGTACAACTTATCCAAATCCGTATCATGTCACATTGATTCGCTCAATCAGCGTTTGAACCATGGAAAGACGTCAGTTAAACAGCTTATCAATGTCATGTATCGTCATATTTACCTCAGAAAACCCACATAAACTCGTTAGTCAGCTAGAAAAAATAACTCTAGAGAGGAGCGTTTTGCTAAATATATACACCATATTACATATGCATTATAATCTTACTGTTCTTCAATATTGAATGCATATTTGAATAAATCTGGCAAGTTTTTATGACAGCCACCATTTAAATGTTTATATTTCATATAATCTTATTATAAAAATAAATCTTATTATAAAAAGTGTAATTTAAGTGTTTTTATAACTACAAAACAGTTCATTATTACCTTCATATTAGGCTAATGAAGCCTATAGGCTACAACTAGACTCCCATAGTTTACAGCATTAGTTCAGAGATTTGATTCCCTTGAGAAAAATTGCCATTTATTGTAACTGATATCCAAAATAATCAATATTGAATCGAATCGAATCGTAATCGAAATCGAATTGAATTGCAAGCTTGTGAATCGAAATCGAATCGAATTATGAAATTTGTCTCAATACCCAGCCCTAGTACCCCAGGTATAATATCCCGGTTTTTAAAATCCGCATATGAGCATATTCGGGTATTCGAGCATAATATCCCGGTTTTGAACAGGATATTGGCTGCATGTAAACATAGTCGTTGTTTGGCCGGTATGCATTTTCTGGTAGATGCCATAATTACACGTTTATGCAATGAACGACCACTTATGGACGACCATTCAAAAGTAACTATTCAGACTAAATTAAATCATTGTCGCATATGAATTAGGGCTGGGCGATAAAACGATAACTATTGCGATTTAATTTTGCTTGATAAAAGTTTAACAGAAGTTCGATAAGTGTTCAATATAATGTTTATGCATTATGCAAATGATGCTGCACATGTCTGTTGCAGACACACTGGTGCCAATGACCGATAAGCACTGCTATTTCTGGTGCCAATGAGAAACATTAAAGAGCAAACTGGCCAAAAGCGGAACGAGACCAAGCTGCTCGTTTGAACCACGCACTACACATTTATCAGCTCTGCTCAAAACACAGCAGCACAGCGAGAGCTTGGAGTGAATGACCGTCTTGATCATGTGACCACACAAAAATCGTTGTGAGATTCAGTGAAATGCATCCGAGTTCACCCATACAAAACACAAATCAAACACTTACTGAAACTAATCCGTAATGTGGGATATTCATATAGAATTTTATCAAATTATGAATGTAGATTTGTGCATTCATTGTATATTTTTTGTTGAGCTATAGCAGTTTTTGTGCCTTTATATTATACTAAAAGTCTTTAGGCTAAAACAAATGCTATAGTTTCTTTTTTACCATGGTAGTGAACTGCAATGCATGGTTGGTTAAGACATTTTACCCTATAAAAAATAGTTTTTTTCTTTTATTGTAAATGTTTCAATGTTACTGTTTTTTTTAATGAACATTTACATCTACAGTACAGTAACTCAAACTACTGTCAAAATAATTAAAAAAAATGTCTATAATGGTAAATCTACATTTTCAATTTTAATGAATAGACAATTTAAAAGAACAGCGTTTATTTTAAATGGAAATCTTTTTTAACATTATAAAGGTACTGTCACTTTTAATTAATTTAATGCATCGTATAAAAAAAAACATTAATTTATTTAAAAAAAATACTATTTTACTGACTTTTATAACAGTAGTGTTTACATACGCCTATATTTTCCCCATCTGCTACAAGGAGTTCTGTTATTGAGCGATCAGTCACATGACATTTACATGAATCTCCCCTTACGACTTTGCACCGGTTGACACCACACACACTTGCTTTGAGTGGCTCTGTGATCCTGTGAGTGGACGCGGTGGATTAATGTTGTGTTTATTTGCAATAGGCGAGCTGGAAACACTCGGAGAACATGAACCCATTGCCTACTGACATATGAAGAAAGCCAAGCGCTGTGGAACAGAACGTACATGTGCCAAACTGTTAGGGAGTTTCTCTATAGGGCTGTGTGAGTGTGTTTGAGGGGGTTTCTCAGTTCGCTCGCCGCTGTTTTATATTAAGCTGATATACCCAGTGTTAGTTTGCTATCTGCTGCCTCCTTCTGGTAAAGAGCTGTGGCATTTGCTCAAGCAAACATCATTCACTATTACTATTTCACAGATATAGTGATTTTAAAGGGGTAGTTCACTTTTTTTTAAAAAAACTTTTGCTGATAATTTACTCACCCCCATGTCATCCAAGATGTCCACGTCTTTCTTTCTTCAGTCGAAAAGAAATTAAGGTTTTTGATGAAAACATTCAAGCTTTTTTCTCCATATAATGGACTTCATTGGGCACCAAACGGTTCAAGGTCCAAAAGAGAGTTTTTTAGCAGCTTCAAAGGGCTTTAAACAACACCAGACGATGAATAAGGGTCTTATCTAGCGAAATGATCGCTCATTTAAAAAATAAATACAAAAGTTTAAGTTTTATAAGCACAAATGCTCGCCTAGCTCTGTTCTGCGATGCGTGTTCGTGACTCTCCTATTCAAACTCATTCATCAAAATGAACGAATCTTTTTTCGAGTCAATTCGTTCATCTTGTTCGTTTAATGAACCAAGTGACTCGAAAAAAAGATTTGTGGCCGTTTTACACCACTAACCACTAAAAAAATGCTGTGTTATTTATGAATGGTTGTTTTTTGATGTGTATGTATCTGTTTGTGTATATTCAGGCTCTCAGTACAGAGAGATTGTGTGTGTGAACAGACACACAGAACAGGAAGTCCATGAGAGGAGGTGCAACTCTGCAACCAAACCCGTGGCAGAGGAGGAGCCCTGTAATGTTCATCCTTGTCCACCATTGTGAGTAACTGTGCATGTACAGTACACACAATACGAATACGTTTTAAGAAATTCAATTTTTTAATGAGCAAGTACGCATTAGATTGATCAAAGTGATGGTAAAGACATTTATAATGTTGCAAAATACTTCTATTTTTAGCTTTCTATTGCTAGATGTAAACAACACTGGTCCAGAAACACTTCCTGTTTCAGTTTGTAACTGTTTTCTTTATTTCACATGTAAAGAAAACATCTTAAAGATGTTGTTTAACTTTTTGATTCAGTTTTACATGTTCTGTTGGTTGTATTTTATCCCAGCATTTATGTAGTGTTAAAAAACTGAAACAGGAAGTGCTTCTGGACTGGACCAGTGTTATTTACATCTTGCAAAATGGTCTATAAGAGCAGGGAGCGCAGTGATAATCCCCTTAAACCGAACAGAACCAACATAAACATTCTTAATGACTGTAATTTAATGTGACTACATGAATCAAGATCAATAACAGTCTGATGACATGCGTCTATTGACAAGCCAATAAAAGTACGACATGAAATGGCGTATTGATTAACGTGAATTGGCGCTAAAACGTAAAACTACTTAACCTGAGCCCCGTTTGCAAGATTGACAAGACTTTCCCTGTATGATCGCGTCCATATTCTCCTCTTTCGCTTACTTTTCAGCGCACATAAAAAACACAATCTCCAAAGGTCGATTCATCTTGCTATTTGTTCACCACTAGCACATGCTAATGACGTTTTATTCTTCTATACTAACTTGGTCGTAGCCTACGATTCGATAGGTGTCATCATCGTACAGTCTACAGTAGACCCAACTTGTAGACCCAAGTGAATTAGGTCCATATTGTACAGTGTTCTTTTGCACTGATCTTATATGAATTGCACAGTCTGTGGCAGGCATTTACATAATTGTACATAAATCTCAGTTAAAGGAGTAGTTCACTTTTGAAAAAAAAACTTTCGCTGATAATTTAATCAGCCCCATGTCATCCAAGATGTCCATGTCTTTCTTTCTTCAGTCGAAAAGAAATGAAGGTTTTTGATGAAAACGTTCCAGCATTTTTCTCCATATTGTGGACTTCAGTGGGAACCAAACGGTTCAAGGTCCAAATGATGTAAACTGTTCTAAGGGCTTTAAACGATTCCAGTCGATGAATAAGGGTTTTTCCGAGTCATTTGGTTCATTCAACGAACGAAACGAACAAACTGACTCGGAAAAAGATTTGTTTATTTTGCAGACTGAGTTCTAACAGGAGAGTCACAAATGTGCGTCACAGAACAGAGCAAGGTGAGCATTTGAGCTTATAAAACTTAAACTTTGTTATTTATTTATTAAATGAGCGATCGTTTCGCTTGATAAGACCCTTATTCACTGTCTGGAATCGTTTAAAGCCCTTTGAACACTTTACAGTTTGTACAGAAAGTGTCTTTTGGACCTTGAACCGTTTGGTTCCCACTGAAGTCCATTATATGGAGAAAAATGCTGGAATGTTTTCATCAAAAACCTTAATTTCTTTTCGACTGAAGAAAGAAAGACATGGACATCTTGGATGACATGGGAGTGAGTAAATTATCAGCAAAAGTTTTTTCAAAAGTGAACTACTCCTTTAACTTGTGTTTGTGTGTGTGTAGCTGGGATACAGGTGCGTGGTCGGAGTGCAGTGTTTCCTGCGGTCGGGGTGTGCAGCAGCGCCACATACAGTGCAGGCTGAGTTTTGGGAACCTTTCAACGATGGTTCAGCCTCAGCGCTGCTCCAGTCTCCCGCGCCCCAATGCCACTCAGCCCTGCCACCCGCGCGTCTGCTCCCACTGGGAGATCAGCACCAACTGGAGCAGGGTAAGACACGTGTGCGTCAGGTGGACTTGCTTACTTTTTGTACTGTATGTAGTTTTCTTTTAGTATTATTCAGTATATTTTGTAAATATTATGTGTAGTCAAATGTTTTTGTATATTTTTGAGCACCTGTTTTTTTCTGCTTTTGTTGCATCTTAAAGGGGGACCTATTTTGCTTTTACTAATTCTCTTTTACAAGGTGTTTGAACACAGATGTGAGTAACATCTAGCCTATAATGGTATAGGCTAGATGTTATCGTGATATCGTGGTCAGTTCTTACGGCCGTTAACACTTTCTCTGACAAGCGGATGCGATGAGACCCGTTTTCCGGTTTGGTCACCTGACGCTCGACATAAAGCCTATTTTGTTGTTGCTGGAGTATCTGAATCATGAGCTGTAAAGGCTCCGCCCTCTTCTGGAAAGGCAGCTGCTCATTTGCATTTAAAGGGGCACACACAAAAATCGCTTGTTTTTGCTCAAACTCAAATTGGGGCAAATTTGTTCCATATTGCTTGCTGTTTTAATAGGCAAAAATGTGTCTTGTGCTAATGAAACATGTTCTGGCTACTGCAGTTTTTCAACCATACTGCCTAGTTGATTTGGAAAAATGTTGTTTTGCTCTAGTCTATTCTATCTAAGTCTATGTGTTTACCTCCAGAGACACATAAGCCATGTTTCCATCCACTTGTCAATTGAATTATCTGAAGTTCGGTTAAAAAACTCGTGCGGATAAAGCTGGTGAAAGTGTGTTTCCATCAAACGGCTTTAAAGCGAACAAAAACCTGTACGTAATGACGTCACGTGCTGTTTTGCGATAAAATTGGTATATCGAATTGATTTGAGACATTTTAAGGTGTTTCCATTCATTTTCGCACTGAATCGAACAACATTCAAGCAAACTTTTGCGAACAAAGATTTGTTAGACAAAACGGATCGCGAAATGATTAATACTTCACAAGTTGAAGCCTAATAATGCTTATGTGCCAGCTGATAGCGACATATGAATGGGATAATGTATGCGAGGCGGTTGTTGAAGGGGTTGTATTCGCTATAAAAACCGCCTCGCTATACATTATCCTGCTTATTACATATAAATCAACCAAATAAATCAATAAATCAATAATTTGACTCAAAATATTGACTTAAAAATGAGTTTATTCATTTAAAAACGAGTATTGCTTCTGCTAAAGAAAATAACGTTAGTCTGTTCCGTCTCTGAACTGCGTCCATGGCAATGGTGTGTTATACTAGCAGCGCCGCAGTCAGTTAACAAGAAATAACAGACCATTCTACATTACAATTCAACCAAGCCACGTAAAAACAAGCAAAACTAATCTAAGAAAACAACAACGCTATAAACATTGCTATGATGATGCCGATGCACGTATGCCCGACGACAGCGGAGGTGACTGTGGTGTGGGAACGACAGCGCTCCATCAGTTCTGGGAGATCGTGGTTCACAGAAACCCTTTGGTTGAAGCATCTTTTTGCTTTGTCCACTTACATCTGTCTTTGTTGACATCCGCCATGTGTGCGCAAACAGACTGGCCGGAAATGAACTCGTCTTCTGGCGTGTTGCAACCATAAAAGGGCCTAAAATTTAATCGCAATTCATTATTTATTCGGCAAATAACGTTTCCATCAGCTTTTATCGCATTAGCCGTATATCGATCAAGATAAAATCCGATGAGACCGAACGTATTTCATTTGAGTCGATTTTCATGAAATTTCATCGAATTTTACTGTTTCCACAAGGCATTTTTCATTCGATATCACTTAATTCGGATAAAAATGTGTCGATGGAAACATGGCTGTAGACGTGTTTGAGCTGTCTGCATGTATGATAATACATCGTTTTCCCACAGTGTTCAGTGGATTGTGGAGTGGGAAAGAGAACCAGGAGCGTACGCTGTGTCAGTAACCATGGTAGCCTTATGAGTGACAGGGAGTGCAATGACAGGCTCCGCCCACAGCGCACCGAGGACTGTCACATGGGTCCTTGTGTCACTAATTGGTACTTCACGGATTGGACAAACACTGTGAGTGCTGACCAGAGAGACTCATGCACTTAATTTGCAAAAAAGGTCATTTTGTAAATGTATATATTCATGTAGAGATATTTAATCAAATGGGTTATTGTTTCTCTCTCTTTCTCTCTCAGTGTTCTGCGACGTGCGGGCCGGGTGTCCAGCGGAGAGAGGTGGTGTGTTTGACCGGTGGAGGCAGGAAAGAAAGAGACGGTGGAGTGGAATGTGTGTCAGAGAAACCGGCTGATATGAAGGCCTGTAACGGGGGTCCCTGTACACCCACCCACCTGTGGTACACTGGACCCTGGGGGCAGGTGAGGCCCGTGTGTCTATAGCAAAAATCTGTCGATTATATTCCAATGGTCTTTGTTAGAATAGAATAGAAATATATTATAGAATATAGAATTGAAGAACACCTCAAGGTCAATGAATGAAGTGGAAAAATAGAACAGAATTGAAATATGAATAAAAGAACAACATCAAAGAAAATGAATAAAATGAAATAGAACTAAATATAATAGAACAATGTAGAATAGAAGAACAATGAATAGAAATAGAACTAAATATTATAGAATGATGCAGAATAAAAGAACAATGAATAGAAATAGACTAAATATAATAGAACGATGTAGAATAGAAGAACAATTAATAGAACAGAATACATTACATAGAATGAAGTTAAAAACAATGTGGAATGGAATAACAGAATAGTACTGAACAATTAGAAAGTAAGTAGGATAAAGTTAAGATATTTCAATTCAGAAATAGAATAGAATGTAGAATAGAACAACATCAAAGAAAAGCCAATGAAATTAAATTGAACAAAATAAAATATTACAGAATAGAATAACAATAAAGTTAAAATAATTCAATTAGATTATTCAAAAAAGAATTTAATAATGTATAATGACAAAAAAGAAACCTAATAAAAGGAAATAGAACAAAATAAAATAGAATGGAATATTCTTTATAAGAGCAGAATTAAATTGCATAGAATAAAGATGGATAGAACAGAACAAAGTTAAATGTAGAACAGAACTAGCCAATTAGTATAGTTAAATTTACTATAATTAGAACATTCTAAAGTAGAATATAAAGTAGTGTGGAATAGAATAACACCAAATAAACCTAATAGAAATAAAAAGAACCACGAAGAATCGAACAGAATGAAATTGCTTAGAATAAAGTTAAGTGTGGAACAATATAGTTAACAATAAAGTTAAAATAAATCAATTGGAACATTTTAAAATTCGAAAACAATAATGTAGAATGACATCAAAGAAACCTCGTAAAATTACGAATTAAAAAAATAAAACAGAATAGAACCATGTAGAATAGAATAAAGTTGAATAGGATAAATATGAAAGGAGTAGAACAAAATTAAATGTAGAGCTGTAGAATAGAAAAACAATAAACAGCTGAATAGAATAGAATAGAATAGAATAGAATAGAATAGAATAGAATAGAATAGAATAGAATAGAATAGAACAGTGAACTGTCTTTGAGTGTGTGTTCACTCTGTCAACAGTGTAACGCAGTGTGTGGGAATGGCACCCAGCGCAGGGACGTCATCTGTGTGAAGAAGACAGGAAGTGACTTCACCGTGAGCAGCGTCAGTGAATGTTCCCACCTGGAGAAACCATACCCAGTGCAGTCGTGTGAACTGGAGCCCTGCAAACCACAGTGGTTCACCACCGAATGGAGCACGGTGAGGATGACATCATCTGTCAATCAATCTGTCCTCCAGGGTCTTCCCTTATTCTGCTGTTATTAAGTGCTCTTCTGTTTCGGTGTAGTGCTCTCGCTCCTGTGGTAAAGGGCTGCAGACGCGGGAAGTACGGTGTCTCTCAGCAGACAAACAGTACAGTGCAGACTGCGACCTCCACAGCAAACCTGCACATGAGCAGACCTGTAACACCATTCCCTGCAGTCCCTTTGAAGGTGTGTGTGTGTGTGTGTGTGTGTGTGTGTGATTGTATTGTGGCAGGATTTTCAAACTGAGGTCAGGGAAAAGTTTAGAGAAAAGAAGCGATATTTAAATGTGATTAAAATAAAATGTTATTTAAATAAATAATTAATAAATGTATACATTAGACAAAACATTTTTTATTGTAAATAAATAAACATTTGTTTAAAAATAACATGTTGATACATTTTATTAAACATGTGTTTTAAATAAAAAATAAATAGGTACATAAATAAAAACATTTGATTAAATAGATAAATAATATATAATAATTCAGATAAATACAATTTGATTAAAATTATACATTTAATAAACCTAAATAAATAAAAATAAATAAATGTATTAAAATAAATAAATAAAAAATGAGTTTATGAATAAATAAAAACATTTGATTAAAATACATTAATTTAATTTGATTGTAAAAGATATAATAAAGTAATACATTGTATTAAAATAAATAAATAAAATAAATAAATAAATAAATAAATAGCATTTGATTAAAATAAAAAAATAAATAACTACAGTCCATAATACAATTTGATTAAAATAATATATTTCATAATACTACATAATTAAATAAAATGTATTTAAATAGAAATGTAGTGTAAAAAATGTAAAATAATGATAATAATATTAAACTAAGTGACTAAATAAGAACATTTGATTAAAATAATTTGATAAAAATATAAAAGAATCAAATATGTCTAACTTACAAAATACAGTATATTGAGTAGGAAAAAAATGCAATGATGTAATGAAGTAGACATATTTTAAACATTTATAATATAAATTTCACAGTATTAATTAGATCTTTTTCTTTCCCTTGATTAAAATACATTAATATAATTTGATTCTAAAAAATATAATAAAGTAATACATTGTATTAAAATTAAAAAAATAATTAAAATAAATAAATAGCATTTAAATAAAAAATAAATAACTACAGTACATAAATAAAAACATTTGATTAAAATAAATGAATACAATTTGATTAGAATAATACATTTCATGATACTACATTATTAAATAAAAAAAATGATTTAGATAGAAATATAGTGTAAAATAATGATAATAATATTAAACTAAGTGACTAAATAAGAACATTTGATTCAAATAATTTAATAAAAATATGAATGAATCAAATATATCTAACTTACAAAATACAGTATATTGAGTAGAAAAAACCGTAATGATGTAATAATGTAATAGAAACATTTACAAGTAGACATATTTGAAACATTTATACTATAAATTTGTCACAGTATTAATTGGATCATTTTCTTTCTTTGACTTTAAATTTCAGGATGGGGGTCCCTCGTGTAAGAATGATCATATTTGGGGGTCCATGGCATCTAACAGATTGAACAGCCCTGGTTTAGATTATAATCCCTCTCTCTTCCTATCTCTCTCTCCCTCTCTCTCTTTGTAGATGAGAACTGTAAAGACAGACAACATAACTGTGTAATGGTGGTCCAGGCTCGACTCTGCGTCTACACCTTTTACAAGACCGCCTGCTGTGCGTCCTGTGCCCAGAGTGCTCAGCGGGCCAAAAGACATTAACCCTATATGAGAGATTCACTACGAGCCAAAACTCAGCCAATCAGTCATCGCATTATAGTTCAATCACCGGACACAGCCAATCAGAGGTCAGGCACGTTCAAATGGAATCCCACCTTGAACTGAGCTGAGATCAGGATCCCTTTAAAGTGAAAGTTTTAAAATGTCACCACATATGGGCTCGAACGATTGACAGTTGCTCTCTCCCTATTGCTGAAGAGTCGGCGGCAGCGCTAGGACTGTTTAATACACGGTACTGTCAAATACTTAACCATTCCTTAAATGTTGTTTAAACAAGTGCACTGATGTCACAAGTCCGCGTTATGGACATATATATGAAGATAGTGTCAAGTGAGAACAGTTCTAGAAGTTGCTTTTGTGCTACATGAAGTGTTTCATACGGTTTCTTTTAATTGCGCGTCAATCAGGATATCTGGAATCAGAATCACTAGTGTTTAAACTAGCTTTCCGTTTCATTTAGCCGGTTTATGAGGCGACAGAGTTGTGTGACCAAACTATGACAACACACACACGTGCATCCTTCACTCCTCATCATGGTTTTTTGTAAGAAAGTGAAAAGGAGAGAAATAATGCATCCATTTGTTTTACTTGCATACTGTAATTATTGTCTAAAAATGACATAAGCAGCAATAGATTCTTACACAAGCATCAGTTCTGCCCTCTGGCTTGGTCTCAGTCCCCTAAATTGTAAGATAGCAGAACGGAATTGATTGAGTGTGAACGGATATCTACGACGAATCTAGTCTACATAGTCATTTCTGGGATATAAATAGAAGACGAGCGGGATTTGATTTAGTCTTCATTCTTTAGGTCGGTTTTGTCTGAATGTATATCCGTCGCTCAGTGTTTCATGTTTTAGTGATTTTTTTTTTTTTGTGACATGTTTTTGTTTTTTATTTGTTTGTCTGGTTGTTTTTATTTGTTGCCCACAGTGTAAATTAAAATATGGCCATTGCAGAATCAACATACATTTCCGAAGCACTACCAGTTTTAATATCATAATTAGAAACACAAAGCATTTCATTTTGTGTAATATGAGGCCTCTGATAAATGGTTGCTATAGATATGTGCACATGCAGGCAGAATCCATTTAGGACGGCATCGCTCGTGCGGTTTATTCATTGCATAAGTATTAAATGTGCAAATAGTATAGTCATTTAGCCAAAGCGATGTACGATGTAAGACCTTTGCCTTGTGGTTAAATACTCAAGGGTTTCTATCAGAGATCAAATGTGAACTTTCTGTTACCAACCCATAGCTATAACTACAAGGCTGACATAACCTCCCTGATTGCAAATAATCCCTCTAATTTAGTGTAAAAATACAGTCAATACAGTCTGAGTGAGTGAGTGAGTGAGCGAATGAGCGCGCGAGTGAGCGCAAGTGAGTCTGAGTGTGTGAGTGAGTGAGTGCAAGTGAGTGCAAGTGAGTTTGAGTGAGTGAGTGAGTGAGTCTGAATGAGTGATTGAGTGAGTGAGTCTGCGTGTGTGTGTGTGTTAGTGAGTGAGTGAGTGAGTGAGCGCAAGTGAGTGAGTGAGTGAGTCTGAGTGTGTGTGTGTGTGTGTGTGTGTGCGAGTGAGTGAGTTTGAGTGAGTGAGTGACCACAAGTGAGTGAGTGAGTTTGAGTGAGTGAGTGACCACAAGTGAGTGAGTGAGTGAGTGAGTCTGTGTGAGTGAGCGCAAGTGAGTCTGAGTGTGTGAGTGATTGAGTCTGACTGTGAGTGAGCGAATCTGTGAGAGTAAGTGAGTGAGTCTGAGTGTGAGTGATTGAGTCTGTGTGAGTGATTGAGTCTGTGTGAGTGATTGAGTCTGTCTGTGTGAGTAAGCGAATCTGTGAGTGAGTGAGTCTGACTGTGAGTGAGCGAATCTGTGAGAGTGAGTGAGTGAGTGAGTGAGTCTGAGTGTGCGAGTGATTGAGTCTGACTGTATGAGTGAGCGAATCTTTGAGAGTGACTGAGTGAGTGAGTCTGAGTGTGTGAGCAAGTGAGTGAGTCTGAGTGTGTGAGTGATTGAGTCTGACTGTGAGTGAGCGAATCTGTGAGAGTAAGTGAGTGAGTCTGAGTGTGAGTGATTGAGTCTGTGTGAGTGATTGAGTCTGTCTGTGTGAGTAAGCGAATCTGTGAGTGAGTGAGTCTGACTGTGAGTGAGCGAATCTGTGAGAGTGAGTGAGTGAGTGAGTGAGTCTGAGTGTGTGAGTGATTGAGTCTGACTGTGTGAGTGATTGAGTCTGAGTGTGTGAGTGAGCGAATCTGTGAGAGTGAGTGAGTCTGAGTGTGTGAGCAAGTGAGTGAGTCTGACTGTGTGAGTGATTGAGTCTGACTGTGAGTGAGCGAATCTGTGAGTGAGAATGACTGTGTGAGTGATTGAGTCTGTGTGAGTAAGCGAATCTGTGTGTGAGTGAGTGAGTGAGTGAGTGAGTCTGAGTGTGTGAGTGATTGAGTCTGACTGTGAGTGAGCGAATTTGTAAGAGTGAGTGAGTGAGTGAGTGAGTGAGTGAGTCTGAGTGTGTGAGTGATTAAGTCTGAGTGTGTGAGTGAGCGAATCTGTGAGAGTGAGTGAGTGAGTCTGAGTGTGTGAGCAAGTGAGTGAGTCTGATTGTGTGAGTGATTGAGTCTGACTGTGAGTGAGCGAATCTGTGAGTGAGACTGAGTGTGTGAGTGATTGAGTCTGTCTGTGTGAGTGAGCGAATCTGTGAGAGTGAGTGATTGAGTGAGTGAGTCTGAGTGTGTGAGTGATTGAGTCTAACTGTGAGTGAGCGAATCTGTGAGTGAGACTGAGTGTGTGAGTGAGTCTGTCTGTGTGAGTGAGCGAATCTGTGAGAGTGAGTGATTGAGTGAGTGAGTGAGTCTGAGTGTGTGAGTGATTGAGTCTAACTGTGTGAGTGATTGAGTCTGTCTGTGTGAGTGAGCGAATCTGTGAGAGTGAGTGAGTCTGAGTGTGTGAGCAAGTGAGTGAGTGAGTGTGTGAGTGAGTGAGTCTGAGTGAGTGTGTGAGTGAATCTGACTGAGTGTGTGAGTCTGACCGTCTGAGTGTGTGAGTGAACGAGTCTGAGTGAGTGAGTGAGTCTGAGTGAGTGTGTGTGTGAGTGAGTGAGTGAGTGAGTGAGTCTGACTGAGTGTGAGTGAGCGAGTCTGAGTGAGTGAGTGAGTGAGTGAGTGAGTCAGTGAGTCAGTGAGTCAGTGAGTCTGACTGTCTGAGTGTGTGGGTGAGCGAGTCTGAGTGAGTGAGTTTGTGAGCGAGTCTGAGTGAGTGTGTGAGTGAGTGAGTGAGTGAGTCTGAGTGAGGGTGTGAGTGAGTGAGTGAGTCTGACTGTCTGAGTGTGTGAGTGAGCGAGTCTGAGTGAGTGTGTGAGTGAGTCTGAGTGTGTGAGTCTGACTGTCTGAGTATGTGAGTGAGTGAGTCTGAATGTGTGAGTGAGGGACTGAGTGAGTGAGTCTGACTGTCTGAGTGTGTGAGCGAGCAAATCTAAGTGAGTGAGTGAGTCTGACTGTCTGAGTGTGTGAGTGAGTCTGAGTGAGCGAGCGAGCCTGAGTGAGTGAGTGAGCAAGCGAGTCTGAGTGAGTGGGCGAGCGAGTCTGAGTGAGCGAGCAAGCAAGTCTGAGTGAGCGAGCGAGCCTGGGTGAGTGAGTGAGTGAGCAAGTGAGTCTGAGTGAGTGAGCGAGCGAGTCTGAGTGAGTGAGTGAGTGAGTAGGTTTAGGGGTAGAGGTAGTGTAAGGGGAGAGAACATACAGTTTGTACAATATAAAAATCATTGTCTATGGAAAGTCCCCATAAAATATGTAAACCCAACGTGTGTGTGTGTGTATGTGTGTGTGTGTGTCAGTGAGAGAGGGTTTATGTACATATTGTGTATGTATATTATCACATGCGTTTAGACTGGTAGCAGAGATTCTTAGAAGAATAAAAATATGCTTTTATATCCAAAACAGGAGACATAGTTATTTATCTATGATAAAATACATATAATTTATTTTTTTTCTTAAATGGATCACTTACTATCTTTGGAAATTCAAGATCAAATTGTCATTGTTATACATTTATGTTGCTCTGATATGGAATAAACAGTGTGTGCAGATTTTACCACAATTATTATTCATAATAAACAAACCTAAAACCGTACTACTTTTCTAGTCTTCGTACTAGTTTTCTCATCAGTGCTGAAACTATGCTGATCTCATATAAATACATTTTAATACAAATATTGTAATTGCATACACAATAAGTAAAGTTACTCCTGAGGAAAAAGTCAAGCATAATTTATTTGCCGATGAAGTGGTTTTATATTGAGTCTAATGCATTGACAATCACACATCAAATACCTTTAAACAAACTATGAATAAAACGTTTGTGATTAACTAATGATGATATAATGTAAATCAATGTTGTTATTGAAAGTTATTTTAGAGCCCATTAGACAAAAACCTTTTCAAGTGTAGCCTATTTCTATAGCCACGTCTTTTAAGAACTGTTTACTGAATGGATTATTGGGAACCAAAATGGTTTTTGGAACCTTTATTTTTTAAGAGTGTAAAAAAACATTTTAAAGAAATATATAAGGAACCTTTTGTGTAATGCAAAGATTATATGCAGGTTCTTCATGGAAACATACAGTATATCCCCATTAAAGTCCCCCTGTGGTGAAAATGAATGTTGTTTATATGTCTATGTGATGTTTTTACTGTACAGTGCTTTAAGACAAACCATGTGCAAATTCATAAATCGACAGCATTGAGTATTATCTCTTTAAAACTGCAGTGAACCAAGTCAGTCTCAAAAATCTCTTGTGTTTCTGACCTCACAAAATACCTTGTAACCAATCAGATTAACAAGTCAACGAGTGGATCTCTGAGCTGGTGTGAGTGAGTGGAGGCGGGGCTAATTTGCATATTCATAAAACCGCGTAGCCCACTGAAGGGTTTAGAGTTGCATTCAAGCTATTTTAAGGCATGGAGACATGTTTAAATATGTCATTCTGGTGATCAATTTTGAGTTTTAAGGGATACAATTATTGACCACCAGGGGGACTTTAAGACCATTTATACTCGACAGCAATGATCAAGTCTCACCAGCAGGTCGCAGTGTGGTGATGACGCTTTTGGCTCATCCCTGTCAACAACATGAACTTATTATCAAGGTAGATCTTTCCCAGGACCATCTAAAACACAGTCCTGTCTGAGATCATGTAGGCTTTACGCTCATACAGCATGTGTGAAGAGGAGGGGTCGGGGATCTGGATCTGGGGGCACTAGAGGCAGATGGTGACCTTTTCACAGTAAATCACTCTGAAACCTGGCTCATCCCACCAGGCACATTTAGGTCACAAGGCTCCAAGCGAGACTCAGGGGTTAAAATGTCCTGTTTCTACAGAAAAAGCAACGTGAAGAACTAATTGTGTACTACATTGTTTGATTTTGTAATTAGTAATACTAACAAAAAATTCATCCACCTTAAAGTGATAGTTGACCCAAAAATGAAAATGAACACTTTCTTTTTTTCAGCTAAACACAATATATATATATATATATATATATATATATATATATATATATATATATAGGCTAAATAGCTATTTTAAATTCTTCTCTTCCAAGATATATAATGGGAGTGAATAGTTTAAAGATTTTGAAGCCCAAAAAAGCTCATCCATCTATCATAAAAGTAATCCATACGGCTCCACGGGGTTAATTAGGCCTTCTGAAACGACTTACTCAATTAAAAGTCCAAGTATCTAGGAAAAAAATATATATTCTTGAGTGAAAGTAATTAGCAATTTAGAAAGTAATTTTGCAAAAATAAACATGACTGAAGTTTCTTGTTTGTGCATTTTGGATTATTTTCTCTATGCAAATTATGTGGATGGATGAGGAAGGAATGTAAATATATTTGTATGTAAATATAGAACAACTAAAAAGGGGCACATTGGAACACAAAAACACTTTAGTGAGATTTAATGCAGAGGAGGATATACATGTTCCAGACAGAATAGCCTACAGAATAGGCTATGTGTTGAGTTAACATCCCCTAAATCTCCCTCTGAAAGACTGACGAGCTAAATTGCTTTAAATGGATTGATGACGACTGCAGCGCGAGGCTAATGACAAGTTATGTGAATAGAATTAACACACAATATTGACTTCTAATGGCCCACCCCCTTTAATTAATTTCTATTCAGTGCTTCTGTCTGGAACAATTATAAATTGTCCTTGTAAGGAGCTTTTTGTGTTTTTTGATATGAGATTTAATTACGTTATTCCGCATATCATGAGCTCTAGCCGTGGTGTTGAAGACTAGATAAAATATATATATATATATATATATATATATATATATTTTTCTTTTTACACAGGTTTCAAACGCTTCAAACGCACAGGTTTCGTCCATTTAGATAGCCCGGACTGTTTTATAAATCCTCATCTAACACTGAATACCAATATGATGTGCTTCATACATTAATAATGGCGCGTGACGTTCCAGGAATGACAGTAGTTGTAAAGCGCGCGCACGAAGCCTTCAGCACCATGGTCAGAGCTCAAGGCTAGAACAATAGGAGGTTCAGGGACTGTCAACCAATAGCATGATCTCATCAAAAACAGAAACCTATGTTTTGGCTACACCACAACCAGAGTGAAAGATTTTTGGTGCTTGGGTTTTCTCTAAAAGTAGGCTATCAAAGTTGAGGATTCTTGTTTATTTAGGCTATAAGGACTATTGTATGTGCAGTGTTTATTATGATTTATCCATGCACATCAATATTTTTTATTTTTTAAATCCATGCAACATAGCAATCTTTAATCAAAATAACTTTACTCTGATGACGTGTTTACCAGCACCTGGGAACCTGTTACTCACATCAGAACAACCAATAGCAAACCATAACCATCCAATCAATTCCCGATGGACAAAATCAAGTCCCGCCCTACATTTATTCTTGTTCAAGAAGCCATTTCACTCGAATATAGGCTACATCACAATATAGGGAAGAAAAAGACTATACTGTTTAATGCAGACTTAGAGATCTGTAAAGTAGTAGGCCAGCTGTTCTTTTAATGTATAGGCCCACTGTACGTAGCCTATAGAGAGCCTGAGTCCCGCCCCTCCGCTTGGCTCATGGGAACTTATTTTGGGAAAAAATATGTGGTAATCAATGGCGAGAGACAACTTATCTTTTTATTCCGTCTGAAAAGTACCCTGAATTACACATTTGATGTTTGTCAATTTATTCTGAAAGTCAAAAACATCACAGTTTGTCATAAAACAGAAGAGTAACATTTAGTTTTATGTGAAAATGAACTACGCTCAATGAACTACATCTCCCGGGAAGCGAAACAATGAGCAAGATCCGCTACTCATGTGTGTGCAGTCTGGAACAAAACACTCGAAACGTTACAATTATAACGTAATAGAAACAATGACAGACATTAGCCTCAGTAAAGTTAGCTTCATTCATTGAGCAAAAATGTGCGCCTTTAGGGTTTGTAGTTTTTGTAATTACAGTCACCTCAACGGTTTCACATCAAACTGCGACTTTCTATACTTTAAAATGTACCTTTTAAATTGACAAACATCATATGTGTAATTCAGTGAACAATTCAAACGAGATCAAAACATTTGCTCTCTCTCGCCATTGACTACCATACAATTTTTTTTTTTACAATTTCCGAAATAAGGTCCCATGGTGGTCGACCGGAAGGGGAGGGAATTAGGCTCTATAGAGCGTCACAGTCCCGCCCACAGCCGGTGCCGGAAGTAAAAATTCAATACAATTTCTCCATTGACATTTGAGATATAAGCCATAAAAACGTAACCATACATGGTAGACTTAAAACCAGCTACGGCTGTACTAAGCGATCGTATATGCTCATATAAACGCCAAAAGTTCATGGGGCACTAACCTTGTTTTAAGATAAATGCCTTTTATTTGCGATGTATTGGATAAGTACTTCATTACCCACAATCCTGAACAATCCCACAATCCAACAGTGATGCATCTGATTGGTGGAAGTCGTGTCACGTGTCTGAAACCCCGCGAAGGTACGTGAAGACTGAAGATCGCGTAATGACGTAGGGCTAAGTTCATTGGTCGCACTTCTGAGACGCCCGCGCGCCATTGGATGTGCAGTTGCCACAGCTTAGCCAATGAGCGAGCCAGATACTCAATGTTTTTGCATGTTGAGCTGCAAATGCGTTTGCTTCAGTAAATCGAGGAAAAGGAGTTTCCCTGCACGTTCACTACATAAAATTCACTGGAGGTAAAAGTTCACGTGCCCGTCGTCAGATTTGGAAGTCGCTCAAAAGGCTCTTTCACGGTGGCTTTCAGACTACTTCAGTGAGGCGCGGTGGTTTATGGGAGGAGTAGTTCCTTTGCTCGGAAACGAAAATATGTACACAGGTTTGTACCCTCGACTTTTTTTTGGATTTTCTCTTCGTTTTTTCACTCGAAATGATGTATTGTATGCTTATGAGTTCAGCCGTAGCTGATTATCCTCAGACATGCACTAATACTCTTTAGATATGGATTTTACAAAATGTCAATGGGAGAAATTAATGGGAAACTTACTTCTGGCACCAGCGCTCTCTCGGGCTGTGGGCAGGACTGTGATGCTCTATATAGACCTATATGTTGCATAATTTGCAGGCAATGCTTCAGTAACCCCCACAACTAGTGTAGGCTACTAAATGTGGTAAAATGCTAACCCGTTTCTGTGTTTTGGCCTACAAAAATACGTCACCCCTGCACCACTCCAGGCAAGAGGTGGGGAAGATAAAATTGCAGGTTTGTCAAACACACCAATTTTCGCTATTTAATTAAGAAGGAACGGCTGTTTATGTGAATCTTTATCTTAAACAATATGTTTTCAAATTATATTGATTGAAACGGTATCCTCTGTTTTGTTTGTTTTTGCCAACAGAAGTGTAATTTGCAGACGATCCCTGCCTGTTCATCACGAGCTTGTCAACAGCTCGTGAGAGGGAGACACCGGCGTTGACGTCACATCTTAATTAGAGATGTGGAAACGAGAACAAACACATAGTAAACCGCGCAGATGAGATACGGGGAACAGCAGGTGTGCTTTGGATGAATCTTTCACTTGCGCTATTTTATAGCTTACACAACATATATATGTTAATAATAGCACATTATAGCAGAGATACTGACCGAAATTGTGATTTACAAATGAAATAGTGTGTGAGTGACAGCGAGCGTGAGCAACAGTCACGCGCGGACCTCTGGAGATAGCCTACAGAACGACAAGCGCGGGGATTCACTGAGGTTTTGACAATAAACCATTCTAGGTGAGCTGTTTTTAGTTTTCATCAGTGTGTGTGTGTGTGTGTGTGTGTGGGTTTCCTCTTGTGTAAATACGGACTGTTGCCAGTTAACGGTGACGGACAAAGAAAGAGCTTCACAGTCCCCGCTGCCAAACAAAGGATGCGCTCGTGCACACTATATCTGTATCGCTGTCTGTGGAAATTAAAGAGCGGATAATCTGACATCATTCTGGGAATGATTTATTAAATACGTTAAGATTCCATCATTTTGTCTGTATAATCACTGTATTGACAAGCGGAAGAGCTCTCGTTTTTGTTCAGCGTTTACTATTCGAACGCGTGATTTGTTCTTTTTTATGAAATACTCGGTTGGCTTTTAATTTCTATTTTAGCTATACATAATAAACAGCAGCTATAGTAATGAATTAAGATACGCTGCTTGGTAACCTAAAATTGTCATTGTCAGTCATTTTAAATATATTATTTAAAATGACTGAATCAACCTGGCTACATTAGGTCACATCGATGTGGCCATTTTAAACGATCATATTTATGGGGTAGCCTATTTACTTCTTTAATTTTACAAGTATTTCAGTATTGATAACTCTTTACAAAGGTTGTAGGCTTATAATGTATGTTAACAATTAGTTACAATGGTAAACATGCTCTTACAATAAACCCTATGTTTTATCATTCTTGGTTTAATTTTTAGCATATCCAAAAACAGAGAACAACAGTCTAGCATTGGTGGATATTTTGATGAAAAGTATTGTTTTTGTAAGCTCTAATTCTAAATTTAACACCTTATTTTTAAAGTATTACTCTATTGCATAATGAAGCTAAAGTGATGCTTGAAGTGAGGATCCATTCATCCATGCATTTTGTTTTGATCACACCCCGCCTCCACAGGCACCATCCACACCTCCATCCCTCTCTCTCTCCCTCTCTGTCGCTCACTCTCTGCACATTCATCTCGCATCCTGACCCAGGCAGTGCCTCTGACTTTCTCCGCATCATCGACCCAATGAAGGAGCCCGACGCCATCAAACTCTTCATCGGGCAAATCCCACGCAATCTGGAGGAGAAGGACCTGAAGCCCATCTTTGAGCAGTTCGGCAAGATCTACGAGCTGACTGTGATCAAGGACAAGTACACGGGCATGCACAAAGGTAAGGAGACGGGCACGAGTTTCAGGCTGTGTAGAGGGGACGGGGGCTGAACGTTGCCAGTCACGACTCACACGTGTAGTGTGTATTTAAATAAACAGTGTTATTTAACCCTCTCTTTACACTAGTGTTCATGAGCATGCTTGTTTGACTCGAGCTTCGGAAGTGTTTGTAATGAAATCGTCCCCTGCAAACAGGGGGGCATGAGAGGGCAACAAACCGGGCATTTTCTTGGACAATATACATGTCTGGATATCAATGATTTGTTTTTGTCATGGGCTGGTAGGGGCAGGAGCAGCACACGCCTGCAGGAGCTTCAAGCGTGACAGTGCACAGCACAGCATGGGTTCTGTATTACTATAAAAAGGGATAGTATATATACCAGGAATGCTCTCTGTTGTCATCTTTATGAACCTGTTTTCTGTGCCTTGCGGTTGAAGATTAGGTTTCCACTCTGCTGTTTAACTCTATTCTGGGTGTTTGCTCACACTCAGGTCTTCCAGGGTCGAATGAACCCATGTTTGGGGGCTTGACCGGGATTTAATCATGTGGATTTCTCAGTGGTTTAAGCCGCTGAGGTGATAAACAAAGAAAACCTTAAAGGAATAGTTCACCCAAACATGAAAAATGTGTCATCGTTTACTCACCCTCAAACCTGCATGATTAATTTTTTCCTCCTTGGAACACAAAAGGTGATTTATTTTCTAATTAGTGACAGTAAATCAGCAGTAGGACAAAAAGTGATAATCATTCACTAACTCATACACTATAGTCCAAGTCCTGAAGTAATATGATGATTTAAGGAGTTAATTGAAATTGCTTCTGCTGTAGCTCACATGTGGCATTAGATGTGTTGCAATAAGTTTGATGGGAGTGATATTTGGTTGCAAAGCACATAAATAGTATACAAATGACATTTGATAATGACTTTAAAGGGATAATCCACTTTTTTTTTTTTTTTTTTTTGGAAATAGGCTTATTTTACCACTCTCCCAGAGTTAAACAGTTGAGTTTTACCGTTTTCAAATCCATTCAGCCGATTTTTTGATATTTAGAAGAATATCAGTAACCAGACAGGTAAAACTCAGCTGTTTAACTCTGGGGGAGTGGTAAAATGAGCCTATTTCCAAAAAAAGTGGAGTATCCCTTTAAAGAAATAGTTGATTATTTCCTCATTTCAAACCTATGACTTTCTTTCTTCTGTGAAACATAAAATAAGATATTCTGAAGAATACTGGAAACCAAACAGTTTTGGTGACCATTGACTTCCACTGACCAAAAAAAAAAAATACTCTCAACATATCTTCTTTTATTCTTCAGTGAAGAGAAATGTCACCCAGATTTAAAGTAGTTCACTTAAAAAAAACAAAACTTTTGCTGATAATTTACTCATCCCCATGTCATCCAAGATGTCCACGTCTTTCTTTCTTCAGTCGAAAAGAAATTAAGGTTTTTGATGAAAACATGCCAGCATTTTCACCATATAATGGACTTCATTGGGAACCAAATGGTTCAAGGTCCAAATGAGAGTTTCAGCGCAGCTTTAAAGGGCTTTAAACGACACCAGACGATATAGTGTACTGTGTCTTTGGGCGGATTGCCAGCAACAGCCATTAGGATTGTTTGTGATTTGGTCTTAGTGACTTGATTCCTAACGTTTCACAGATTTAGGAGCTAGTTTGGGTGCTAAAATGTTTTGTGAAATGCTCTTAGAGTCCTAAAATGAGTGACTGACACGCCCATTATTTTTAAGAGTTTCTGCTAACAGAACAAAGTGCAGCCATAACAGGGCATTGTGTATCAAAAAGTTAAATGAAAATAAATAAATACAAATTAATAGAAAGAAGTAAAAATTATGTGTATATATGTGTGTATATATATATATAACAAAAAACAAATGACATAATAGTTTGTTTTATATATATATATATATATTAGGGCTGTCAAATGATTAATCGCGATTAATCGCATTCAAAATAAAAGTTTGTGTTTACGTAATATATGTGGGCCTAGTATGTATAATTATTTTGTATATATAAATACACACACATGCATGTATATATTTAAGAAAAATCTGAAAGTATATACTTTATATATATTTATACATAATTAATATTATGTATAAATATAAATATTTGATATATTAAGAACACATTTTTCTTAAATATATACATGCATGAGTGTCTATTTATATATACAAAATAATTATACACACTACGCCCACATATATTATGCAAACACAAACTTTTATTTTGGATGCGATTAATCGCGATTAATCGTTTGACAGCCCTAATATATATATATATATATATATATATATATATATATATATAACAAAAAACAAATAACACAGTATATCCCATTTCCCCATGATATATGTACTTACAAGGCATTTGCCCACCGGCAACTATAGTTGCCGCTTGGACTTTTGACTAATTATACAAAAAACTATAGATCTATTGTAAGATTTGTTTTGTTTAGAGGATTCTAGAGACCTTCATGATTATTGAAGTCAACAATTATGTCAACAAAAAATACTTATTAGTAATATGAAAATTAGCTTTCTTTGGGAGGGTTTGCCTTCGCCATGCTTCCTGGAAGTAGGGGTAGGAAGTTGACAGCCTCATGTGACAGGAAGGAAGTGAATACCTTTTTTTTTGTCTTGAAATCCTTTATTTGGTTGTTTCCTTGCATGACATTGAGACATACAACATAGATAACATCTAGAAAAATACTTAGACAAGGAAAATGACAACTATACACTGCGGCAACTATAGTTGCCGGTGGGCTTAAATGGGTTAGTCTAACGTTAGAGAAATGAACTCTTTCGCTAACCACTTAGCCTACATATTCTTTATATTTTATTTAACCTGTTAGTGATGTCTTGATTATTTAGTATGTTTAAAATATTTGTCATGGAAACAACGAATTGGAGTAAAAACATAATTTTACAATTACATTTAGAAGTTAATGCAATACCTGTGCAGTTTACAGTTTGTGATTTGAGTTTTGATTATTATATCTAAAAATAAATAGCAACTGAATTAAGGCTAATAGTTTGGGCTCTGTTGCTAACCTTTAATATTAGTAATGTGCAAGTGAGGGCTCCCTATAGATAGAAGATATTTTAGATCTGCTGTAACTCACTGCAGAAACAAACTTTGTTGCATTATTTTCCTGTTATCACTGTAAAGCTGATTTGAAACAATCTGTATCGTAAAAAAGTGCTTTAAATATACAAGTGACATGACTCAAGTCACTTGACTTGACAAAGCATTAGCAGAGATGCATTTTTTATCCTGAGATGTATTTTTTATCAGAAAATATTAATTATAACTGAATTCATTTAAAGACAGAGACACAATTTGTTCATTAAACCACTGTTTAATAAAACATTAGTTTTCCACCTTGCTGTGTCGAACCATGACGTCAAAACAGTTTTGTTACATTTAGTTTACTGTAAGATGAATTACTAAAATAACATTAAAAATAAACATTTAATAATAGACATTTCTAAAAAACAAACAAAAAAAAACATCACTTCCCAACAGAGAGAAGCATTTCGGATACTGTGTAATGTTATGCGCTGCTCATGTTTGCATGCGCTTATGTACTCTACTTCTCTACTCTACTCTTCTTATATACTCTATACGTCAGGTTTTCAATCAGAGAAATGGAGACGTAAGCTGCTGCTGCTGCCTGCTTTCTTTGTAGCTGTGTGTGTGTATGTGTGTGTGGTAAGCTATCCCAGAAGGCTCACTGGGAAAATGTAATGAGTGTGAAATTACATTTCTGTCACTCCTCATGTGTAATGATGCTGAATATTTATGATTCTATAAAAAGTACCGAACGAAATAAAAAGTTGATTCGAAACTGGATTTCAAATTCAAGGTCATTACTTACAATAAATGATTAGAATTAATAATATATCAATATGATTAATAACAACGACAGTAATGATAATTTAGCATGAATGAAAATAATGTTTATATAAAGCATTGCAAATATAAACTGTCAATAAATAGTTACCGTCTGTCTTTCTGTTTTAGGATGTGCCTTTCTGACGTATTGTGCACGGGAGTCAGCCGTTAAAGCACAAAGTGCTCTTCATGAACAGAAAACCCTGCCAGGGGTAAGTCCTTTCTCCCTCTGTGTGTTTGTGTGTGTGTGTGTGTGTGTGTGTGTGTGTGTGTGTGTGTGTGTGTGTGTGTGTGTGTGTAGAGGGCATGACAGGGGTCTTGCAGTGTTTTATCCCCTTTCATGTTCTGCCATCTCTGAGTATGTGTGTGTGGACACACAGCAAGACTCGTCTCATCTCAGAGTGTGTGTGTGTGTGTGTGCCATCTGGATTATGAAGAGCTGTATGTAGCCATGGAGATTATTTGGATTATTCCCCACACCTTTTCAAGCTGCAGACTCTCAGAAATATAGCATTAAAATGTAAACATGGTGCAGAGCCGAGCCTGAGGGTGGCTGTTTGTCACAGAACGGGATTGGAGAGTAATCACAGTGGGACGGAGGGTTGGTGGGGTGCAAATACAGTAATTAATCCTATTACCAGCGTGACACCAAGCTGACCTTTCGTTGAAGATCACTCCAACAATCTTCTCGCCCTACGCCTCCTTCTGCTGTCAGTCCTTCCCTCTGACAGTCTTTGTATGGATAATTGCATACTTTCTTCTTCTTTTTCTTCGGTCTCTCCCCCCTGTTGTTACCGATCTAGTCATTTCTCTCAACTCTGTCCATCTCCCCCTATATTCTTTTTTTTTAGGGCCCGAGCACTAACAGTGCGAGGACCCTCTTGAAACTGTTAGGGTTATTTTTTTTTCTTTTTTCTGCAAAGTAAGCGCCATTTTCGTGGCCGCAAAATGCTCAAAAACTCACCAAATTTGGCACGCATGTCAGGACTGGTGAAAAATTTCGTATTTTGTGGGTTTCGCGGATGGGCGTGGCAAAATGGCACGCTAGCGCCACCTAGAAAATTGGAAAAAATTAGGCCCTCGTCCACGTTCAACCTACATGCACGAAATTTGGTGGGGACGTGTATCATATCAAGACGCATAAAAAAGCTTCAAGAACCCATACCCTAAACTCGACAGGAAGTCCGCCATTTTGAATTTGTCGGCCATTTTTGGACGATTTACACACTCCGTACTTTAACGAACTCCTCCTAGGGATTTAGTCAGATCGACTTAAAATTTCTGCTGTGCCTTCTAAAGGCATTGACGATGTAAAGTTGTGCTATCTGCGCGTTTTCGCCGATGGGCGTGTCCGTGGCGTCGAAGATTCGCCATGAAACAGGAAGTTGTAGTAACTTGGCTGTAAATGCCCAGATCTGCACGAAATTTTACACATTTGACAAGAGTCCCGCCCTGAACAAATCTCCATGCCGGCATTCACCCACAGTCATAGCGCCACCTAGTGGCAACTGGAAGTGACCTTTAACGAAGCAGCCCCCGTTGCATGTTTGACCAACATGTACGAAATTTCTGTGGTACATCTACCGTGTCCAGACGCACAGAAAAGTCTTTTGGAGTGATGCCCTAAACTCAACAGGAAGTCCGCCATTTCCAATTTTACCACCATTTTTGGATGATTTACTCATTACGTACTTTAACTAACTCCTCCTAGGGATTTAGTTGGATCAACTTCACATTTCTGCTGTGCCTTCTAAAGGCATTGACGATGTAAAGTTGTGCTATCTGCGCGTTTTCGTTGATGGGCGTGTCCGTGGCGTCGATGATTCGCCATGAAATAGGAAGTTGTAGTAAATTGGCTGTAAAACCCCAGATATGCATGAAATTTTACACCTTTGACAAGAGTCCTGCACTGAACAAATCTACATGCCGACATTCACCCACAGTCATAGCGCCACCTGCTGGCAACAGGAAGTGACCTTTAACGAAGCAGCATAGCAAATGCACAGCCGCACTGGCTGAGCTGCAGAAAATGCAACGCGGCCGCCTCAGACCCCAACGCGCTACAGGTGCGAGGGCCCGCCCATCGCTGCTTGCAGCTTTAATTTTCCTTTTGAATTAGCATGTTTTTGTCTTCATCTCTGTCCTATTATGCACTCCAACTCAAAATATATGTGATATTAAATAATTCAATAGTGGAATGGGTCGTTTATCAGATTTTATATTGGAATATTATTGGTTATCATTGCAGTATTGATGGCTGGGGGTGACAGATGGCCCTTTCTGTGCATCACTGAAGCACAAACACTGGTTTAATTTCAGGAGAGAAGAAAAGACAATGGGCAATAACTGAGGGCAGCCCAAGACAGACACAGACGTTATGCAACTCGCATCTTTTCCTTTTATCCTTGCCTTTTCCCGTCCCTCCCCTTTGTCTCTGTCTCTTCATTCCACTCTCAATTTCTGTGCAAATGTTGAAGCATCATATTAGAGAGAAGTGTGTTTGTGTTTGTGTGTGTCGTGGCCTCACTCTCCTCTGGGAAGTGCTATTATGAGCAGTTCACTTTATAATGCTTCTGTGGTGTAAGACAGAGTGTGTGTGTGTTTGGTTTCTCCACAACAGGACATTTGCGGTGTGTTTAGTAGTTCACTTTGGTAGTACTGATGATAACAATCTCTCTGGGATGTACATACGTCACTTGTACATTACATCCCTGTGTGTATATTTTAAGAGTAAAGGCCAATTCACACAAAGAACAATATCTATAAAGAGAAGATCAACGTAATAACTAACAATAACTATGAGAATGACTAAATGAATTTCCCCACCAATGAACAATTACTATAACAATGACTATATCAATAACTATAACAATTACTGTAATTATAGCTATAATGATAACTATTATACCATCCACACCAGCAGATGCTAACTATTATTATACCTATAAAGATAACTATAGCGATAACTTTATTTGCATCCACACCAACAAAATTCTGATTGGCTGTCAATGTTTTTTTATCATTCATCAGCTTGAAAAATTGTTCAGATATCATTCCTCAGTGCCGTTATCATTATAGCTGTGGTGTGGACTTCACTGTTCTCATAGAATTAGACTGATAGACTTGTGTATAGTTAGTTATACATTTACCATTTAACTAACTTTTAAACTTTTGATTTAAAACAGCTTATTAATGATAATAAATTTTGCTTTTTGAAAATGCAGAAAGTTCCCTTTCTAGGGAGCTCAACTATGTATCATGGGAACGTATCCAGGCCTGGAAATCACACACACAGGACACGTTTTTCACACACACATGATTTTTTACTTGATCAATATTATAGTGCTTTTATATATAGGGGTTTTAATTAGTTCACATGTTGTCTAAGCCTTATTTTTCCTCTTATCTTTTTTGTGTGTGTGTATGTCTTTAAATGATCTTGGGTATAAAAATGATTGTGGACAGCATAAAGGAGGCGGCATGTCAAACAAACGGGTTCGCTAACCCAACAACCAAATGGTGATCACCAAACAGCTGGATTGAAGACCCAGCAAACACAGAACGTTCCCCTAATGTTCCCGAATGGTCCTATGAGGTATTTTTTTGGGAACCAAACAAGAACATTATAGGAATGTTCCATGTAGGTTATTTTTAGGTTCCATTTTTAGAACGTAACAGGGCTTGACTTTAACTTTTTGAGGCACTTGTCCTTCGGACAAGTAAATTTATGTTTCACTTATCCATGCACAAAAGTCACTTGTCCGGGTAAAGATTTATAATTTTATCTAGGGCTGCACGATTTGTGGAAAATGTCATATTGCGATTATTGAGGTCAATATTGCGGTTGTGATATGCGATTGCGATATAATAAACAAATGGTTTCATGACTCAACTTGTTTGGTTCTAAACCAAATGCACACACAGATTAGTGATAATTCTGAAACTAGCAATAACAACTAAATGATTGATAACACGTACAATGATCAATAAGCCATTGATGTCTAGATAAAAATTATTCATTTTTTAATTTAAATGCAAATAAATAAAATTTAAATAATGAAATAATTAAATAATTTAAATTTTATATAAAACTATGTAAATGACGCTCTGTGTCGCAGTAGGATTTTGAACACGGTCCTGAGCCTTTGCTGGGCGCCGCGGACAGACGCCGAATGGCAACGCCGGTGTGTGTACACTCATAGAGAATAATGTGTTCGAATTTTAAAGATGTGGCGCTACACGGTGCTGAGCTTCTCGTCCGGTGTGTGATCTTCTTAAGATGGACAGGAGCGCGAGTTCGCGGGCGAATTTAATAACGCGGAGCATTGTTAACCAATTGATCCATATATAAGGCGCTCCGGATTATAAGGCGCACTGTCATTTCTTGAGAAAATTAAAGGCTTTTAACTGCGCCTTATAGTGTGATAAATACGGTAACATTCTCAGAACATTCCCAGAACCTAAATTTATTTTGCTGGGGAGTTACTTTTAAAGACTTCACTTTCCAGCAAGCCACATAACTCTTTATTCACTGGATTATCACTATATAAGCAGTTGGATTGCATACCAGTGGACACTTACACATTGGCACTGGCAATACTCTAGTGTGGTTTAATGGACTGTTTTATGGTGTGGTGAAAACGGACTCTACTTTTAACAACTTAAGTTTTTCTAGTTTTATTGTTTTGTTTTAAGTTCCTTGTCTTCAATTTAAATACATTTCATTTGTTCTTACTTGATTCTCTCTCAAAGGTTAGAATCTAGCATCTGCAAGGACCATGTTTGACTCTTGAGGGAGTTGGATGCACTCATAGCAAGTTCAGTCATTGAGAGCCTGTTGGAAGGGAGCTAAACTCTGAACCAGACTAGTCCTGACTGAACCGAGCTTGCTGGACTGAATTTGCCTTCACCTGTAGGCTCTACAACTGTAGAGCGATGAGAATCAAGTGTTTTCACCGAATGAATTCGGCTCTCAAGCTCGTTGTGGGAAGCTCCACTTATGCTTGACTCTCTCTTGAGAGATGAGAGTCAAGCATCTGCACTTCGCAGTTCTCGTGGCTGCCAAGGCAACAATATTCGGTTGATACGGTGGATTGTAGGAGGATCTGGGGGAGGAGTCTGACAAGAGGACTCTCTTTTTTGGAATTCTCCTGATAGCCAATTTTTTGGGGGGGCAAGTCTCTAAAAAATGTTTTCAACACAAAATGGAGATTTATTAAACCCATTTCTCTCATTTTGGCTTAGGAAGCCTTCTCTCTGGCCACTTCCAACCTGGCTCAGAGCATATTATATAGCGTGTCTAGTTCTGAGGAATTAGATTTGCACCGGGTTGAAGAGTTGCTTGTGAGCTACCTCTCCCCTGGCACTACATCCTCTTTGAAGGCTCCCTGCTTGCCTATGGGAATGGAGCTAGTGCGTTCAGCTCTTAAGGCAGCAAAATCCACTCACTGTGATGAAGGAGCTCCACTCTCGCTTGTCTCTTTTCTTGAGAGATGAGATTGAAATGTCTGCCCCTCATGGCTCAGGCCCTGTGCTGTTGAGGCTGTGTGGCTGCTTATATCGAGGGATTGCACATGGGCCTCCCGGCTCATGCCAAGGCATATGTGGTGGTGGGTCAGGCCACCTCGAGGATCCATTTAGCAAGGTTGGTCTCGTTGACTTGATGCGACCCCCTCACTTTCGGTTGCTCTCCCTACATATTCTTGAAGTGTTAGCTGTAAACTGCTAAGGCAGCAACTTACTGAAGGAGTAGTTGGGGTGAGATGATGCAACCCCTTCATTTTGGTTGCTCTCCCTCTATTTCTGGAGGTTTATTAGTACACTGCTGAGGAAGAAGCGTATTATATTAGTGGTCACAATGAGATGATGTGACCTCTTCACTCTTTAGCTGTTCTGCTGTGAAACAACCACTTTTCAGAAGGAGTTGTCATTTTGAGATGATGCGACCCCTTTCTTGGTGGTTGACTTGAGGCATTAAGCAGTTGGTTCTGTAAGCTATGTCGGAAATATATGTCTGCTTCAGCATGCTCTTCATAATGTAGTGCTGCTGAGAGTAATAAAAAAGGCACGCTGGTACACTTATCGCTCAGTAAAAAAGGTTTTGAGTATCTTTATTCCCGTGGATACAGAGCAGACAAATGCAGGGTTATACTCCCTAATGTTATGGTTGCTTTCTGTTACGAGTTGGCAGGGGTTCTACAGTGTGAGCTCTGTAGAGTTTGTACTCCTGAGTCCTCTGCTTTTTAGTCTACGAATAAGCATATTTCTGGGACATAGTGGGGACTATGTTGGTGGATTGCCTTAGATAGCTCTGCTCCTGAGGTGCCTGTCATCCTCTCTAGACTTGGTCTACCTGTAGAGTTGTTATACCTGTAGACCTGTAGAGTTGATGGTCTACCTTGGTCTACCTGTAGAGTTGTCATACCTAGCTCACTATTACCCCTTTTCCACCGAAAAAAGAACTGGTTCGGAACTGGTGCTGGTTCAAAGTTGGTTCGGAGCTGGTTCAACTTGCGAACCCTTTCAGAACCTGTTTGCTTTTCCATTGACTAGAGCGCCCAGGGAACGACGTCGTTACGTCACTGTCTACGTCGCTTGCAAATACATTGCTTTGGGATTATCTCTAACTCGTGAACAAAGAAAACTTTAAAAACAATTGAAATGTGTAAGTCTTTTAATCTTTTCGTTTGATATGTAATCTTTTCTGATAAGTTATGTACCCCTGTCTTGTCTTTTTTTTCTTTCCATTTATTTGTTCTATATCGTGACTGTTTTCTTCTTTCCTTATGTTTCAAAAAATAAATAAATAAAGCGCTTGCGTGTTTCTGCAGTTTCTCCAGGCTTTGCGATGGTCAGAAAATATGTTTAAAAGAACCGAGAAGAACGCATCTAAACCCGCCCCGTAAACATGACGTGTTAAAAGAATGGTTCTAGTCCAGCAAAGAGTTGGTGCCGCTTTGGAACCAGTTCTCGCGGCCGCGAACTGGTTCTTTGGCTGTCGAAACAACAAAGAACTGGTTCGCGCGCAGGCACCGGCTCCGAACCGGCTCTCAAAATGCTTTGGTGGAAAAGGGGCTTATGATTATACACAGTTCCAGGGCTCCAGACTAACTTTTTTGACGAGGAGCGCTGTTGCCCCTGGCTGAAGATTTTAGGAGCGCAAGCAGAAAATTTAGGGGCACACCTTAAATGAGCTTGCAATGCAATTATTCAAATTTCCCCCAAAATAACTGCAATATTGACAAATTATTTAATAATAAATAGACTTAACATACAGGTATGCTGTTTTATTTTAAGTTCACGGGGCTCCAGACTCAAATTTGAGGCCAGCATCACCTCATACGAGAACTCACACTGAGTTCTAAAAAAAACAAAAAACAAATCTTGGTGTAGATGAAATTAACTTTAGTTATTATCATTCATAATGTCTTAATATTATTTTTTTTAAAGTAGTAAAAACATGTATATTTAGGAGTGAATAGACAATAAACATTCTAATGTTTACAATGTTTTGATTTTTTTTTTTTTTTTAAATAAGTGTTTTTCAACATCTTATTTTTTTTTTTCATTTTAGGACAATCTTTGAAGGATGAACAAAAATGTGTTGGTCATCACATACTGTAAAACATTCAAAGAATAAAACATTTATATATAATATAATAGTTTGAGTACTGGAAAAAGATGTGTAGGTTACTTGTATGACTATTTCTGTCACATTATCATATATTTATGGTTAGAGATAAGTTACTACTAGCCTTCTATAAGTGTTTCTCCTGGTTTCCACGTCAGCGCTGTTTGGTCTGATATCTGGTTTATAACAGAACTCTGCGCCGAATCGGAATGTTTGTCACTGGATCTCGTAGCGATGATGTTATTAATTCTGAGGCGAATTCAATGGATTTCTTCACTGGATCTCCTAGTAACAGTGTCGCGTGATCGAGAACGGCCCGCGCCTAGCAAGTTCGGGGCTTTATTACTGTCAGTGGTTTGGGGCGCTGCTCCATAGATGTATAGATATCTATGGATGTACATAAGATGCTAAGCGCTCCTCTGTCTATTATTGTTCCAAACCAATAAACGGCCCGTGAAGCATATATGAGTAGTGTATTTTCGTTCCACTTTCATTTTGTTTGCATTCGCTGCTCGGTAACGAGTCGAGATCGCTCATTGCTCAGACGCACGTGGTTGTGATATTTGTCTCCATCTCCTTCCCACAGACGTTTACGCGCGCTATTCTTGTCACGGATTCATTGACGCGCCGTGGCTTAACCAAGTGTTTAACTTGTGGCAAATTTACTCGTCGCACATGTGCGACTGGATGTAAAATTCATTCGCACACTCTCAAATTTTGGTCGCAAAATGCAACCATTTGGTCACAGTCTGGAGCCCTGAGTTCAGAGCCTTTTTGTAGCAGTAGCTGTATTATGTTCCAATAGAATCAAATCCATGATGCAGTGTTGAGTTCCCTCGAACGGGAACGTCTTAGGGTTACGTTTGTAGCCCTGGTTCCCTAAGAAGGGACAGAGATGTTGTTGCATTGCCATGCTTTGGGCATGCCTGCGCATAACGTCTAATGCAGGTGCCCTTTAATATGCACAGGCGCTCCATGTGACATCATACTATTCCCATCAGCCAATCAAGATCGGCGTGTTCTACATGTGCTTTAGACACCAGTCACGCCTGGATGCGCTCCCACAGCATCAACACCATGACACAGCGTCTTGTTTCCTTCTCAGGGAACCAGGGTTACATACTGGATGTAACCCTAAACCATTTTCTCTGATGGGAAGATTTATGGTTTAAAGTTTGTACGGTTTAAAAATTATTATGTCTATGGAAAGTCCCCATAAAACGTGAAAACCCAACATGTGTACAGGATAGGCTTTATGCAGAGCGTCACGTGACCAAACCGGAAAACAGGTCTCATCGCATCCGCTTGTCATAGAAAGTGTTAACGGCCGTAAGAACTGACTACGATATCTATGGATTTTTAAGGTAATCAGCTAACCTACCTAGTTCACTTTGTTATTGGCGTTTTATTCCATTTAAATATCTAAACGTTACTGTGAAGAAGAAAAATATAAAACGTTTAAATATCAATCTGCACATGTGAGGGACATTGGTTATTCTAATCTTTGCTCGCTCCTTTTAAGTTATCTTGAGTAAAACCGCAAAAAATTTCATGAAGCACATACAAAAGACCTGGGGCCTGATGTATAAACATTGCGTACGCACAAAATGGGCATAGAAATATGCGTACGCATTTTTTCACGCACATATCGGGATTTATAAAAAATAAACTTGGCGTAAATAAGTGCGCACCGTAAGGATGCTCTTGACCGTGCGTACGCACTCTTTTAGAAGAGTGTGTGTTTTGGCGACACCGATGTTGAGCTGGAGTTAAGTGTCTTTTTGGTCACTATTTGACAGAGAATCTAAAGAAAATTATACATTTACAGAAATATAATTCAAATATAATTTCACAAACCTATCATCACTTAAAGCAAAAATCCTTCCCTTCTTAAATGACCGCGCCACCACACGCGTTGGGCCGTTTGGTGAAACTGACTCACATAGCCTATAATCTAATGGCAGATGGAGTAAAACCGTAAATCTTCATTATGAGTCCAAATCATAAATACAGTGCATGTTCAAAATAACAGTTTAAATAAATAAAAGAATGATTTAAACTATGTTTTACTTCTGATATTAACATTTAGCCTATATTAAATATGCCATTCTCATTAATGGAGTTAAACACTTAAACTACATGAAATCATTACTGAGAAGTTACAATATATATATATATATATATATATATATATATGTATATATATAGAGAGAGAGAGAGAGAGAGAGAGAGAGAGAGAGAGAGAGAGAGAGAGAGAGAGAGAGAGAGAGAGAGATATTCAATACATAGAAATAGACCTATTTGGATGCAATGCCCCATAAAATATAAATCAATTAAAAATACTATTTGGCCAGTGGTAAAGATTGAGAAAAACTTTCTCTGGAATGTATTTAACACTATTTAATTTATTTATTCAAAACAAGGCAAGGATAGGCTACTAAAAAAATTATGTTTGTAGGCTAATAATGTGACGGTACATCCGCATTTCATATTTTCCTAACGTCTTGTACCTTAGTATCACGTGGATATATAATCATATGCAAATGATATGCAGATGAGGATATGCATAGTAAAACTAGGCGTTGTAATCTCCATATATGGTTATTTCGGGGTGGAGACGCACGTGCGCACAATCTCCCGCTGACTGGGATTTATAAAGTGAATTTTGCGCAGGTTCTGGCGTACGGACGTTTTTATAAATCTGAAAACTTTTGTGCATACGCAAATTCTGCCTTATGTGCGTACGCACACTTTAAAGATGAAATATACGCAAAGATTTATACATGAGGCCCCTGGACCGGAAGCGATGAGACCTGTTCAAACAGAATGCGGAAGTAAGTTGTGCATTGAGCCTATTGACTATACTTGTGGGGGTCAAATGTCCTGATTTATATACTAAAATTAAATATTATGACAACTGACTAGTGAGGACATTTTACTTAGGGTTATAAGGCTTAGTCTTTATACATGGTTTTGCACATGTTTTTTTTGCAATTAACAGTTGGGTCAGGCCATAAGAGATATCATTAATCTAATTTAAAATCAGTGGAAGTCTATGCAACGTCATCACTGATTGAAACAAAATGTGTGTGTGTGTGGTGGAGCATGTTTATGTTTTTATAAAATCATATATCACTTGCTAATTAGACTTTGGGTGTGTGTAGTGGTAAGAACATAAATCACAAACACATTAGACTAAATGTAATTAGCGGCCATTAAGCAGACAAACACACACACACACACACACACTAAACCTAGAAACCCCTCACAAAAAAAAAAAAAAAAAAAAATTCTCTTAGCAAGGTTTATAAGCTTTTTTATTAGCTTTTTTATTCCCTCATGTGGACCAAATATGTCCCTACAAGGACAAGGATTTCGAATATTCCCATCATTGTGGGGACATTTTTGTCCTATAACGTAGGACATACCCGAACCACACACACACTCACTGCTTATAGAAAACAACTTGTATGCACTATTAAATCCTCAAATTAGTTATATTCTTGGCAGACACTTTCTTCCTGAAGTGACTAAGGCGGTGTCTCTTCGAGTGGAGAGATGAGCAGACTCATATCACTGCTCGCAGTGACTGTGCTGGGGCATATACAGTCTGATAATGGACTGTAATGGATTGTGGGTAGCGAGGGGGTGGGGCAGAGGCTGTGCTGTAACAGTACACAGAAACAGTGACATGAATTCAAAGGCAGCAGCTGCTGGCAGCTAATGTAGTGTCCAGAGCAAAGCCAGAAGGATTTCTAGAGGTCAGAAAGGAGGAATGCAGCTGAGTTTGGGATGGGCTGTGTGGTGAATTCTGATTGAGCAATGAGAGAGTTATCTAGTAAAGTACTGTTATACAATCTAGAGCTTGGTAAAAAAAAAGTCAGTTTAGTCTGTTAAGTGTGTGTTGTTAATTCTTTAAAAAATGTGAGAAAAGTTGAACATATTCAGGACTAATCATTAGGGTTGTGTATCGTTTGGATTTGAACGATTCTGATTCCGATTCCTTGTTTCGATTCCGGTTCCCAACGATTCTCGATTCTGATTCTTTTAAGAGGCAGGGTCAAAAAAGTTTAGCTAACCTTGCTAACCAACGGTCTTTCTGAAGGAAATACTCCTTTCTAAAGGGAAATACTCTGAATTTTGCCGAGATTTTGTTATTTTTAGAAAAGTGAAGCCACACTTTGGACCGCCGACGTAAGCTACTCATGTTGGAATCGCGCGGTTATGCCAACACTTCTGGTAGACGCTTCTTCATTGGTGTTGTTCAGCGGTTTCTTCTTCTGGTCGGCGGACTGTGAATATCGAAACTAGGAATCGAAATTATAACTTTTGAACGATTCCGGGAAAAACGAAAAGTTAGTCCCGGTTCCAATCAAAACTCGATTCTCGATACCCAACCCTACTAATCATGCTCCCTAATTAGAGGTCTGCACAGGCTTTAAACTGAAGCCCATTTTTTGGTCGGGAAGTTCGGTCTGGACTCGATCCATTGAGGAGTAATTATGATCAGTCAAAAAATGTTTGCGCAAATCAAATTGCCAGAGCGGGCTTTATACAATGATGGACAGATGATCTGCAAGTACGTAATCATCACATTATCAAAAAGCGCTTAACTGGTTTCCCTCAAAGATGACTGCAGCTGGAGAATTGAGATGTACATATTTCGCTGTCGCGTCTGTTGTGAAATAAATCGACAGCACATTAATTTTAATAGACAAACAGAACTGCGATCAAGGCATTTGTCGATCGGAAAGATATTTTTGCTGTCCTTTCTACATGATTCGGCAAAAGTTTAACTTGGTAACTGGCTCTGACGGTCGCTAAGAAGATGGGACGTAATGAAATGCTTGTGGTCGTTGTGATTTCTCCTTTGGTCGCACTCATGGAGGAGTAAGTAAAAGAAGCAAGCAACACTCGTTATTTAACTTCTAAAATTAGTAAAGTTAGGCTACGTTCTGTAGTTGACAACTGTATGCAAACTAGTTGACTTACTGCGTTGCTCTGATTGGTTGTAGGTCTGTCCGACTATCCAATTGAGTGCAGAGTTTTTTTGTTTTTTTTCTCTGGTTCGGTTAAGACACGCCTCATAATCAAAGCCCTACGGAGCAGTTTCAGACTCATATTCCGAAAAGAATATGAGTATGATGAAGTCAGGCTAAAATTTTATGGTACTACATTATATTTATGCTGTTTTTAAAATCCATTTATTCACTTTTTCAGCATGCTGGGTTGGTTTAGATTGTATGCTCCTAGCCTAGAAAATCGCAACTTTACATTTTCCGTCTGTCTTAGTGCACGATGTAACTATAGAAGAGTCAAGTTTTAAATAGGAAATATATCAAAACACTTTGGTAATTTTTTTGGAAGAAATGCTAATGGTCTTGTGCACTTCAATGATGTATGCTAAGCTATGCAAAAAGTGGTACCGCCAGAACCAGAGATCGGCTGAATGGATTCAAAAAAAGTAAAACCCAATAGTTTAACTCTGGGGGAGTTGTAAAATGAGCATATTTCCAAAAAAAAAAAAAGTGGAGTATCCCTTTAACCAGTAGTAAAGAGTAAGAGATGGTCAGTTCACGTGCCGCTTGAACTGAGGCAGCGATCTGACACGTCACATTTATTGTTTGAATTTTGTAACAAAATTGACCGAATCTAAGAATCTGCATTCTCTTGTGAATTCTCGGTATGAGTGTCCTCAGTGTCAGAGGTCCTGACTCTCTGTGGTCATTAAAAATCCCATGGCACTTCTTGTAAAGAGTACACTCTTAGAAAAAAGGGTTCTATATGTAGCATAGGGTTCTTCTACTCAACTCCAAAGGACATTTTATGCTAAAAAAGGCTCAATAATGACAAGAAAGAACAACTTTGGCACAAAGGTTCTTTAAAGGCTATTATTCATTATTCTGCAACATTTTGTAGTTGTAATTAAATTATTGTTTATTAAACTGTTGTACAGTAGTAACTTAATATCACATTTTAATCATGCTGATTTTTGGAGGATAAAAACTGAAATGGCACTCTTCGTGTAATATTGATTAATTACATTTTTAACCCCCATATCTTGAATTTTGTGATCATTCACACTCATTGCATTTTAGGGGTTCCAAATACATAGCGCTTTAGAACCTTTTAAGGTTCTATATAGAACCTTTTCTTTTAAGAGTGTAGGAGTGTAACCCCAGTGTCGTGACCAAATTCCCTCCATTGGCGCTTATCAATCATGGCCTCCTAATAATCCCCATCCATTGAATTGGCTCTATCACTTTCTCACTTCACCTGAGGCTGTGTGTGTGTGTGTGTGTGTGTTTGTGTGGTGACGACTTGGATACTCACACTGGTGGTGGTTGAGGAGAGATCCCCTGACATGATTGTAAAGCGCTTTGGGTTTACAGTAGTACATATGAAAAGCGCTATATAAATGCCTCGTTCATTTTGTGCCTTGCAATTTCTCTCTGCTTGAGAAGATGGATGTGTGTGAGTCGAGAGCGTGTGAAAAGTGTCAGCTGTTTGAGTCTCAAATGTTTGATCCCAGCATTTTGAATGGATGTACATTTGCTAAAAGTAAACATTTGAAATCCTCCATGAAAATCCCATGTGAAATTGCAGCCAGATTGATGTTTATAATGTTTTTTTTTAATTCCTAATCATCTATAATCTCATTTTCTCTGGTCATCATCTGAAGGATAAAGGGATTGGGTCAGTGAGGGGAGATGAGATGAGATGAAGGAGAATGAAGAGATGAATAGGGCTAGGCTGTGGGAGGATGGGAAACGAGGGATCAGAAATGAATCTTCGCCGTAATGCGAGAGATACAGCTGTCAATACACTGAAGCATCTGACGAGGTTAAACTGGCATGACCCACAGAGCAAAGTTGTTTCAGAGGAGCTACACAACACATTTCTGTATCCCTTTTTTTTTCTTGTGAGCTTTTGTTCCCGAGGATCTGAACAACAGCAGCTCTCTTAGGAGTGCGTTTCTGAACGTGCAGCGACTCTAATACTCCTGTCATGGAGCCTTGATACTTACTTTATACTTTAAATGGTAAATAGACTGCATTTATATAGTGCTTTCATTGACCCAATGGCCACCAAAGCGCTTTACATTTGCCTCACATTCACCCATTCACTCGCTCATTCATACACTGACTTTATTGTCAGATGAGTCTGAAATTTTTCTTGCATAACAGTGTCTAGCTATGTTTACAACACCTGACATACGTTCTACATCGACATACACTTAAACATCACATATTATACATTCAAACAATACAACACTTACATCTAACACCTTCACAGTACTCTTGATTTCTGATTGAATGTTTTTGTTGTTTGTTGCACAAAAGAGTGTTCCAGCCTCACTTTGTTAAATCTGGGGACTCTATACCTCCTCTTTGATGGTTGTAGTTCAAACTCTTTATACAAATATGCATAGGGTTAGAAGTAGTGGTTGGCAATGATTAATTTTTTTAATTGCGATTAACCGCATATTTTCTTCGCGGTTAATCGCAATGTTGGGTGCAAAATTAAATAATGAATGATATAGTAGTGTATTGTGCACTTTTGATTTAAATGTACTGCTATATAAAAAAAGTGCAATAACTTTTAAATAAGGTGCTTTATACCAGCAGTATTCCCTTTACACAGTAGCAATAAAATTTTTGTAAATATCAACTTAAACCGTAATGTAATCAAATCAAATACTAAAACAAAGCTACTTGCCACTGCCAGGGTATTACCTTTTATTTCGCTCGTTAAAATGAGTCCAGTTGTCTTGGTTTTTTTTCTGAACAGGTATCAACACTGCGTTAACGTGCGATAAAAAATAAATAAATGCGTTAATGTGACAATAACGCGTTAACGTGCCCAGCCCTAGTTAGAAGCTGTAATATTAGCTAGCCTTAGCAAATTGTTATAATAGGCTGAGTCGTAAAGCTTCTCAAGGGGCTGACCTACAATCTTTGAGCGAATTTTTAATTGATTAAACAACTTTGTTTTCAGCATAACATACAGGCTTTTATACCAAATAGTTATTATTGGAGTATATATTAGGGCTGTCAAACGATTAATCGCGATTAATCGCATCCAAAATAAAAGTTTGTGTTTACATAATATATGTGGGTGCACTGTGTATAATTATTTTGTCTATATATAAATACACACACATGCATGTATATTTAAGGAAAAAATATTATTTATATATATAATATTTATACATAATATAAATATATATACAGTATATACATGAAAATATTTCTTAAATATATACAAGAATGTGTGTGTATTTATATAAAATAATTATACACAGTGCACCCACATATATTATGTAAACATAAACTTTTATTTTGGATGTGATTAATCGTGATTAATCATTTGACAGCCCTAGTATATATATATATATATATATATATATATATATATATATATATACAATATTGCAGTGTGCTCATTATCACAGAACTATAGAACAACAGATGAATCTGTTTTCTTACTCCAAATGACCTAAGACGACAAAGAAAGTAAATTCTCTGCTTTGTATTTTTTTTTTACACAGAGTATCAATGTGATCTTTCCATGATAGCTGATCGTCTATAATCACTCCTAAATATTTGTATGTCTTAACCGATCTGATTTCCGATACAGTGATGCTATCCGTGGAAACCCATTAGTGCTGCTTGTTGACACTCATGAAGTATCAAGTCATGAGGCTGTGGAGGAGAGTTGTGCTGTTAAGTTAATATTGTATTTATATCGTACATTTAAGGATATCTAAAGACCAGAATGTCACATAGACAGTGTTATTTTAGCATTATTTATATACTATTATGTATTTGCATACATAGTTTAAGTTTTAGGAATTCTGTTGTGAGCTTTTGTCATTTTATTTCTATTTAGCTTTAATTTATTTTTAATTTTTTGTAACTAACATTTTAAAGTTAGTTGCCAAGGTGACATTTTAAATTTTTACATCAATTTTTTTTTATTCATTTTATTCCAGCTTTATTTCCATTACCGCTATTGATTTTAACCCCTTAACGCCTGAATTTATATAGCTGTATATAAAAAAATGTTTTATGTGTGTTTTTGCCTTTAGGTAGATGGTAAATAATGTTGAGATTATCAATTTCACTTTTGCACAACAAAAAAATCGAAATTTTGGTATGTTGCAAATTTGCAACAGTGGGCAATATGGGGTCAATTTGGTATGTTGCAAATTTGCAACAACGGGCATAATGGTCAATAATAACATAACAAAAAACACAGTAAAATAACAGTAAAAAAAACAGTTTTATTTATTCACCATTTTTTGTTTACTTATTTATAAACACCTCTTGGGTAGGCCCAGAGTTAACCTACACACACGCATACATACAAACACACACATGCAAGCATTCACCCACACATGGACACACATGCATGCATACATACACACACACACACACACTCAGGCATGCATGCACGCACAACAATGTAACAATGTCTTCATCCCCTGGCTCAGGAACACATTCGCATCGCTGCCCGCACTGCCTGCATCTTGCATTGAACCTCCTCCTCACTGCTGCTGCTCCTCACACCTGCAGGGGTCAAAATGAACTTTTAGAAATGTGAAAATCTATGGATAATCTACTGGATAAACTGGCGAAATTCACTAGCCATTCAATAGGAAATCAGCATTTTCAGTCTAAAATCTAGCCAATCTGGCCTTCAATATTGCTGAGACAACTATCCTCACTTTCCTCTGGGGAGTTCTTACGTGAAGTTGCGCATTTACGCGCTTTCCGTAAACACGAAAGGTTTCATTCGGATCTGCATAAAAATAGCTTTTGTATTCATATCCCAGCATGGTGTATCCCAGCATGGTGTCTGTATACAGACTATTGAAAATAACTAAGCAAAATACAAAGGATTACCTAGATAAGCTGTCACGAAAAGAGTTTTTCTATAAAGCGCAGGTTAGCGATCAGCATTAGGCTTATGGTCCACTGTCGCAAATATGCTACAAACCTAAATATTACAATAACTTCAAAATTACTTGTCACACAAATTTCACCTCATTATGTTGAGTATATAAGCACACCATAAGCAGGTGAATATTTTTATCTTAGCACAACTTACCTTATATACACCTCAGGATCAAACTTTCCCGACTCATATCCATATCTTCGCGACCGGAGTAATTCTTCGTGCATAAACAGGAAATAAGTCCTTCACTTTACGGTCCCACTGGAAACAAGTGCTTGTCGACGGTTCACAGGTCCGTAACGAATATGCGCTAACCGGCATTGGGGAAATGCATACGTTATTTTGGCTGGTTGATTGAGTCAAACGGTTTGTCGCATATATGCGACAGTGGGCGTTAAGGGGTTAAATAGGTTAAGTTAAAGGTATACTCCTTTTTTTTTTTTTTGGAAATAGGCTCATTTTACCACTCCCCCAGAGTTAAACAGTTGGGTTTTACTGTTTTTGAATCCATTCGGCCGATTTTTTGATATTTAGAAGAATATCAGTAACCAGACCGTTTCTGGTCTCATTAACTTCCATGGTATATTTTTTTCCTACTATGGAAGTCAATGAGACCAGAAACTGTCTGGTTACTGATATTCTTCTAAATATCAGAAAATCGGCTTGAATGGATTTGAAAACGGTAATACTCAACTGTTTAACTCTGGGGGAGTGGTAAAATGAGCCTATTTCCAAAAAAAGTGGAGTATCCCTTTAACAATAAGAACACTGGAAAGACTTGAAGGTGGGCCCTCTTGACTTAAACCAGTAAGCAACCTCCTAGCAACAACTCAGAACGCCCTGGCAACCACCTACACATAGCAACGCCCTAGCAACCACTCATAAAACCCTAGCACTGTGATGGTGAGTTTTGCACAAATACCACTCACATTTGCATTTGCATTTGTTTAATAGAGAGTAAAACTGTAGAGATGATGGGAATATTAGTACGACAGGCAGATACTTTGACACAGACACACAACCACAAGCTAGGAGAGAAACCATCAGGAGGGGGGAGATCATTGCTAAGATACGGTTGACTAGGAGATGACAGGTTGCTAGGTAACATGAATGATGCAACAAGTGACTAATATGGAATGGAAATGTTTGGGAGAAAAATGTGCTGCTGATGCCCCATGAGTGTGTGTGTTTGTGTGTGTGTGGTTTTTATTGTACTCCAATGTAAAAAAAAAACAAAATAGCAAATCAGCGCCACACATAAACTCCCTCCGGTGAGATGCTTTGGTCCGATGACTTCATGTTGGCTGGGGATGGAGGGTAAAATGCAATTTGCTTGAATAATCCTTGGATTTAATACTCCATAATCCATGAAAAATCCTTTCAGAATTACTGCAGGGTTTGAGATTTACCGAGTGTGTGCATCCTGTTGTGTGTGTTTTGTAAACTGCACAGGAGGTGCACATGCATGTGAGAGTGAGAGACTGCATAAAAATCTATTTATGTGTGAGTAAGAGAGACTTAAAATGAACCCCGCAGATGTGTTTAAATGAAACCCTCATCTAGCAGGATTATGATGAGGTGCTGACAGTTTCCGTGCCTGAGGATCTGCATGCGTGTATGTGTAGATATGCTTCATTTAATAAATCTGTTACAGGGATATGACTCAAGGGAATATTTAACCTAGTGTTTTAGAAGCTTTTTTCAGTACATGCTTTTTTTCCCTTCTCAAGGACATTTAAATAATACAGCGAAGATAAACCCCTCCACCAGTCTAGTGAAGTAGGTTTATGCTAAAATATGGTTTGTATTTTTATAAAAACACTGTGTATCATCACGTGTAGTGAGTTGCGTGGCTCACGTGAGTTTCGCGCTTTAATTCTTAGGGAACATAGTGAGCATTGATGCTCCTGGGTTTTCACGGTGCATTGTGCAACTTTTTAGGAAGCAAATGTTTCAGTGGCCAGAAGGATTTTGCGATTGAGAAATGTCTGACTCCCTGATCAGTGCCTTGACTACTGAACTAGGGAGTTGATTGACACACACACAGTCTTAAGTGAACAATATGTAGGATTTTTGCAATAAAATATACAAAAACCACTAGGCCAATGTTATATATTTTGTTTAGATGATTATTTACAATATCCCAAATTTTTACTTTACTAATAAACTCTTTGTAAATTGTGAGAAAATTGTGATTTTAACCAAGAAAACGGGACGTGTGAGCAGGGGTGAGGATCCGCGTTACCCTCGGTTTCCGCTCGTACTGCCATAGTAACCATGACGACAGACGCAGACAACTGGGTTATACCAGCCTAGAAGGACACTCGCGCTGTTGTTGTTTTGTTCAAACATGGAGCAGGGCAAGCAGACTGTGAGACAAAAAGAGGACTAAAACGAAGATCAACATCTTTCGAGATGCCGCGAGCTCTACGTCCGTGACTAACTTCGACCTCGACAGAGACGCGAGTGTTGCATACTTTATAAGTCTGGTGAGCAAATACGTTACATAAAACTAATCAATGCTATTTTGTTCAACATGATGAAATGTTAGAATATGATCATATGATCTAGCTCACTGAGGCCCTGTTTACACGAGAACGTTTGCGGGTGAAAAAAATATTAAAAAAATAAAAAAATATTTTATGTGTGTCTGTGTCTTTCGTTTACACGGCGACGGCGTTTTTGAGGCTTAAAAACGCAAAAAAAAGTGAAACCACCCTCCAGAGTGAAAATCTTAAAAACGCTCCACCGCCGCGTTCCTGTGTAAACGGTAAAAACGCAAAAGTCTGCTTGACAGTGAAGGTTGTACGCAGGCGCGTGGACTTGGTGGTGTTGTAGTATGCACTCCTAGCCGCCTGAAGTCCATACTACATTGAATTTCACACACTTTCGTGTCTCCATTTGCACGCAGATTTCCCACACAAAACGCTCGTCTCAACACAGAATAAAAAAAAGATGACGCAACGCCACTTTTGCGTTTTCACTTCAGAATCGTTTCTGTGTAAACATAGCCTCAGTCACTGCTAGTCTCATACAGCCAACACACAACCTAACTAACTACATTCAACACACTCAAATGCCATTTAGCATTTTTAATTGCGATTAATTTAATTGCGATAAATCTACATTGTGTAACTGTTAGAGCAAGTGAAACAGTGCTGCGTTACCTCAAGTTTCATTCGTCTAATAAACTGACCTGTGTGAGTATTAATTCAGCACTTGCATGTAGTTCGGTAGAATGAAATGTCCTTATTCTTTAATATCATAGACAGTAAAAGAAATGGACAGAGCGACCCCATTGATTTCAACGGAGAAGACTGAAGCCTGATTTTTGCACTTCCTGTCTGATGTCTGAGCGACTGCGCAGGATCAAACTGAGCGTGACAACAGTCTGACAGTTGTAAATCTTCTAGTCGCTGTGCCAAGCCAAAACGTTGTTGAAATATTTTCTCCCATTGCTTTTTTGGACTCTATCTATGGGCTTCTCCCATGGACAGGAAAAGACTTCTCCCTCGACTTTATGCCTCCATGTCCCCCCGATTGCCTCATAGACTAAAAGATTGCCTTCGAGCTTCTTCTCCTTTCTATTTGGTAATGTCTCTATTGTGCGACAGAAAGTTGCGTAGTGATGACACAATCGTTAGCCTATTTTTCACAAAAACGGCATCAACGGGGCCATAACGTACGATACAAAGTAATGGAGCGTTTTATACAATGTCGTGTTTCTTTAGAAATAAATAATGGACAAATTATGTCTTTGGATGCCTCAGATGTAAAGTTATTCGCTGTCAAAGTGACGCCAAGATGAATGGGAGTCAATGGGATGCTAACAGCAGGTGAAGTTCTGTTACAATGGTGGCTCCCGCGAGGCTTCAACTTCCGGCTGATGGATTGCCCCCTTGTTTAATATCCACGGGACTCGTGTATCGTGTGGCGCTGGTAACGTTATACGTCTCTCATTAGCAATAGTGCCCTGCTTCATACCACTTATGTTAAAAATATCAATGTATTCACTATAGTGATGGATGTCTCGAGACTTTTACGTGGTCTCGGTCTTGTCACGGCCTTGACTGTCTTTGGTCTTGTCTTGGTCCTGCTGTCTCAGACCGACATAGTGCTGGGGGGATTTAGCATAACAATACTACAATATCCACAACGATATCCGCAACAGATTGAAGCTCACGTCCGAGTAAAGACAATGCGGTGTGCGCGAGCCACACGAAAAACCCCCAAAAAAACACTGTATCCACGTCTCTGATTGCAGCGGCAGCGAGCACTTTGATCACTTGATTTAAAAAACACAGATCATGTACAGTTTTTGATGTATTAATATTTAGTAAAACACATTTCAGTGACATGATGGGTTTTAACTTTTTTTTGGGAACTACACAACGGACAGATGACTTTGAGCGCACTGCCAACATTTTTTTTTCTATTTTTTTTTAAATATAATTATGTATTTAAAAGTTGCATAATGGATTCATTTAGAGACATCATAATCGGCAGAGGTAGGCAGGCAATGCAAAACAAAATATTACAAGTTATTGCTTAGCTTCACACTATTCACGCGGTTTGAACTCGCTGGTGATTCTTACGTCACAAACTACCTTGTAACCAATCAGATCAACCTGTGATCATCAATTAGTGGACCTCTGAGCTGCTGTAAGTAAGTGGAGGCGGGGCTAATTAGCATATTCATAGAACCTCATATACGAGGCAAGGGTGTAGAGTTACATTCAAGCTATTTTAAAGAGTACCTATTTTGGCATTTAAAATGTTCCTAATATTGTTCTGGGAGTCCCCAACAACAGTTTTACAAGCATGCAATGACAAAAAACACTTTTGTTGTCTTATATGCATTTATTTTTACCTGAACTGCCCACCGACTCCCATATGAATCGTTTTAGCGAGTCGTTTTCCAAAACCCGCCTTTGCGTGACGCTAATCTGCGGTGATTGGTCAGATGACCTAGTCAGTTGTGATTGGTATTCTCTGTGCAGAAAAACGGAACTCTTATCACCTTAAATGGGTTCTCAACTCCGGTCCTCAAGACCCACTGCTCTGCATATTGTGTATGTCTCCCTTATTTAACACACCTGATTCAGATCCTCAGCTCGTTAGGATAGAGCCGGCTCGCGAATCCATACTTTATAGCGTTTAGGTTTGTGAAGCAATCATCTTCAAAATGACGCGAACACAGAACAAGGTTTGGGCTATACTTGTGTGGTATAGCAGTACTTGTATATATGAACTGCAGCCACTTAGTCT
>CM075874.1:5359958-5597458 GCA_038021265.1 Cyprinella venusta | reverse complement strand
TTTATTCCATTTAAATATATAAACATTACTGTGAAGAATAAAAAATATAAAACGTTTAAATATCAATCTGCACATGTGAGCGATATTGGTTATGCTAATCTTTATCGCTCCTTTTGAGTTATCTTGATTAAAACCGCAAAAAATTTCATGAAGCACATACAAAAGATCTGGACCGGAAGCGATGAGACCCGTTTTACAGAGAATGCGGAAGTAAGTTGTGCATAAAGCCTATTGTTGCCAGTCAGATGCTATTGTGTAAAACAAACGTGTATATGGTTAAAAAATATGGCAAATTATCATTCAGAAACGTTTATTAAGAGCCGTGTGTGGTGAGGTTCTGTTTGACTCGCTTCATCGCGGCTTTCTCGGTCTGATTCTGGGTCAAACTGATACTGCAGTTCGACACCATTATTTACATCTGGACCGGAGCTGGCGTTTCCCCGTAAAGGTAATAGGCGTTAACCTTCCGGACAAGCGAAAGTTTAGCCAATCACAACACACCCGCCCAAACTAACCAATCTGAGCCCACTACGTGTTTCTGAGGGAGTGTTTTCATAGAATCAGGAAGTGAACCGCTCGTTCAGGGGACAGAGGAGAGCGCGGCTGACAATAAAGGTGAAGTTTATGAAAAATAAGACTTTTTAAAAAAGAAAAACCACGAATACATGTTATATTACACCCCATAAACACAATCATGCAAAGAAAAAAAGCAGTCAACCACCCCTTTAAGACACTTGAGCGCATTTCAGCCGTGATACTCGACGATGGAAAAAGCAAAGAAAACGTGGTCGTTTCACTCGTCGGCGGCGAGCTAAAAAGCAGCACTGGATGCAACAGTGATGCTGACCTGGCGATCTTGTTGATGGACTTTTAAGTAAATATTTCTAAGTTTGTGTGCATTTTATTTCGTGATTTCACCAGAATGAGTAGAGAGAGTCTGATTGAAGAGCGCGTCCGAGTGGAGAGTGCGCGCGCGCTGCCACATAGGGTGACCAGACGTAACGAAATTTAAGCTGTTGTCTTGAATCCGGCCCCATTTGTCTCGAAAATTATACTAAAGCAGTAGTAGAGTACTCTTTTCAGGTTTGAGTATAACTGTCAGTGAAGGTTGAGTCAGTCCCCCCCAAGGTGGCTTATTGGCTGCGGCATCTTTTCTATTTCTTTTTTTGAAGTTCTACAAAGATATGAATAGGCGTGAATTTAGATATACATTGATAAGTAAATTTTCATTCATTCGATTCGTTGACATGGCTGGTGTGCCGGGACCACAACACGCTGTTTTTTTAGTGGCAGACTAAATACTAAAATGACCAACTGTTGATCTTTGAAAAAAATGTTTGGTTCAGGTTTGAAATTTATTATCTTTTTATATCTTTTATAGATTACTATGTAATCTAATATCATAGTAGGCCTACCCATAAACACCCCCTAGAAGTCTCATTTAAAGGCACACTATGCAAGAATTGTACCTTGATATAACAGCTTCAGAGGAGGATCAGGCCGTGAGTGCAGAAACGCTCTGTGTGAGTGGTATTTATGACAGTAATGTTAAATAAGTACTCCACAGCAACTCTAGGGGAGACACGATACTCTATCAAGATACTCTTGTTCCAAGTAGTTACAGGGTAAATACACTAAAAATGCATACACAAATTATATCTTATATCAATGACTCCAAAACAGATTTATAGCCCTCCCCTTTATTTATTTAATCAACAATTCATTTAAAATGCTTAAGTCTTAAGTCAGAAAGTAGCACACTTTGCCCCCCCCCCCCCCACACACACACACACACACACACTTTTTTTCTTGCTTGGCTTCTTCCTTTTGTTCCTCTTATTTTTCTTTCTTTCCACTAATGAATCTGAAGAAGAAATTATGTCTCTTGTTATTCTGTATTATGTATTCTAAGAAAATGCAGAACACTCAGAAATAGGGTTGTGTATCGTTTGAATTTGAACGATTCTGATTCCGATTCCTTGTTTCGATTCCGGTTCCTAACGATTCTCGATTCCGATTCTATTAAGAGGCAGGGTCAAAAATGTTTAACTAACCTTGCTAACCAACGGTCTTTCTGAAGTAAATACTCCTTTCTGAAGGAAATACTCCTTCTGTCACAAATTTTGCATTTTGCCGAGATTTCGTTATTTTTAGAAAAGTGGAGCCACACTTTGGACCGCTGACGTATGCTACTCATGTTCGACTCGCGCGGTTTTGCCAACACTTCCGGTAGACGCTTCTTCATTGGTGTTGTTCAGCGGTTTCTTCTTCTGGTCGGCAGACTGTGAATATCAAAACTAGGAATCGAAATTTTAACTTTTGAACGATTCCGGGAGAAACAAAAAGTTAGTCCCGGTTCCAATCGATACTCGATTCTCGATACCCAACCCTACTCAGAAATACGTCATCATTTACTCATCTTTCACCCTCGTGCCATCCAAGATATATACAACTTTCCTTCTTTCAGATTAACTCAAATGAATGTTTTTATCTCTGGGAATGCATATAATGCAAGCTCATGTGTTTCGAAAAGTTGGAGCATCAAACAGCACACACTGCAAAAACCTATAGGAATCCATACCAGTCGAGCCACTGGTATGGATTCCTATATTCCTATATTTCACTGATTTGAAGTTGTTTTTCAAATCAGTGAAATTAGATATTAGATTGTGTGTATGTATTTTTATTGTACTTACCCTGTAACTACATGATACATGAGGATAATAAGCACCACTTTAATTTATGGGCCGCAGTGTCACAATTACCCTGTTACTACATTAAACAAGAGTATATTTCTCAGTATTTAAAAGATAAATAATAGTTTTAGCTTAACTTGCCTTGAAACATATAAGCCTAAACTTAAACATCTGCACTTTTGCTATAAAAAATGGTGTAAATGCATCATAGCATTTAAAAGGCCTATACAGTATGTATTGGTACACCATTATACAAAAAGGTATGCAATGTATGTTCTCGCTAAATTGCTCAGAAGATTTTTTTTTATCATAATAGTTGAATAAGCACCCCTTAGTTATAAAATACTTACAGTATAAATCATCAATCCTGGTTGTTTTCCCCTCTTTATTCCCCAAACTTTACATTTTGTTCCCTTAAACTTACATATAAGTTAGGGCTGGGTATTGAGACAAATTTCACAATTCGATTCGATTTCGATTCACAAGCTTGCAATTCGATTCGATTTCGATTACGATTCGATTCAATATCGATTATTTTGGATATCAGTTACAATAAATGGCAAATTTTCTCAAGGAAATCAAATCTCTTAACTAATGCTGTAAACTATGGGAGTCTAGTTGTAGCCTATAGGCTTCATTAGCCTAATATGAAGGTAATAATGAATGAATCTCTTAAATTACACTTTTATTTATTTTTATAATAAAAAGATTATATGAAATATAAACATTTAAATGGTGGCTGTCATAAAAACTTGCCAGATTTATTCAAATATGCATTAAATATTGAAGAACATTAAGATTATAATGCATATGTAATATATGGTGTATATATATTTAGCAAAATGCTCCTCTCTAGAGTTATTTTTTTCTAGCTGACTAACGAGTTTATTTGGGTTTTCTGAGGTAAATATGACGATGCATGAGATGGATTACAAGCTGTTTAACTGACTTTCCATGATTGAAACGCTGATTGAGCGAATAAATGTGAAATGATATGTATTTAGATAAGTTGTACTCCATATTTTAACACACTTTCAGATGCTCATTCATGTTTATTTGGCGCTGTAACTGGTTTTATTAAGCCGGAAGAGAGATCAGCGCTGCTGCTTCTCTTGAGCTGCGCCAGAGCGATCTCACGCCACAGCGTCAAAACACTATTTATGTTTTTGAATTTCTAAAGAAAATGGACGTAATTTGAAAATTGAGACTTTGTTTCATATCAATAGTATCAAAGGACAAAGATTATTGCGATTTTTTTGGATGCGCGCAGCCGCGATACAATGATCCATTTATTCAAATGAAACAGGATGACTAATCGATTCTTGAGATTTAAGAATCGATATCGGTTCATAAAAATGATAAAAATCGATATTTATTACCCAGCCCTAATATAAGTAATAACTTTTCAATAGATTTTATTTTTATTTTATTTTTTATGTAACGTTAAGTTCAGTTCCTGCATTCTGATTGGTCGAGCAGCATTGATAGGGTGCTGATATGACAGACCAAAAGAGCTGCGGCTTTTCACGGTGTGTATCACTCCAGTTGTCTGTGTTTGTTGCAGACATACAGTCAGTCTTTCTGCAAGGTGAATTGATACACCAGTGGATGACAAGTGACAAATGACTGTGTTTATGAGTGAGTCTGCAGGTACTCATGACCTGTCGTATTACTTAACTGTTACCACAACATTAAAGTTTGTGTCTATACAGAAATTCACTTTCAAAAGCAAAGCAAATATGAGTAAACCACTGCTATAAAAATGCTGTGTATGGGTGTTAATCCATTGGTAGAATTGCCCGGTATGCTGCATAATGTGTAAATATGTCATATGAATTATTTAGACATTTTACATTTATCCATTCATTTTTATTGTTTTTGTTTTTCAGATGAATCGGCCCATTCAAGTGAAGCCTGCAGACAGTGAGGGGAAAGGAGGTAAATCATCTGTTATTCACGTGTGTATTTGGTTTATTTGAAGTCTGTTGTCAGCAATACCCTTTATTTTATTTAAAAAAGACTCTTCTGTTCAACAAGGCTGAGTGAAAATACACTGTTTATTGAAACAAAATCCTAAATAGTTCCACAAAATTCTAAATAGCAACAAACTTTAGCACAGACAAAACTAAAGAAGGATACATGTACAAATATGTAAATAAATAAGTAAAAGTAAATAAGTAATAAGTAAATAAAAAAAATTAAAAACGTGGATATGATCCTCAAAAGGAGAAGCTTAAGCTTACCCCCTTTTATACATTTAAGCAGTAGTTACACTTACCAGAAGATTGACACATAATTTTAAATTGACCTTTTCTAGTGATTATACAATAAGCAATAATAACTCACAAACATTTGGTAATACCATTTGGTCAATATAAAATGTTTCATTGACAGGCAACAGGACACTTTGCATACTGGTTGTAAAGAACAAAAATGAAGCTAAACTCCTAAAACACTACTATTAAAATAGTTAAAAGAAGACAAATGGATTTTATTGGCAAAGGCACTTTAACAATGCAAAGATTGTCTTCCTTCCAAAACACACAGTAAATTAAGATTGAAAAGGCACACAGGTAAAGGGAAATCAATATATTTGTGATTTGAAAGTCTCCCATTTTCTCACTAATATATATATATATATATATATATATATATATATATATATATATATATATATATATATATATATATATATATATATAATTATGGCAGAACAATTAACCAGATCACCAAAACTGGTGTAAGACTGTAGACATGGGCTTGATCATGTAGACTCATGACCATTTACTGTAAATGTGGTCCCTCTGCTCACAGGGCTCCAGACTGCAACCAAATGGGTGAAAGCGTGCATCTGAATTTTACACATGTGCGACCGGAATTTTTTTTTCCCACGTTAAACTTGGAAGGGGCTTATCAATGAATCTGGAATGTGTGGCAGGCCAACGAGTGTGAGAACAATAGGGAATGGCCACTGTAAGTGGCTGATGTGTGGAGGATGAGGGCCCTAGAGATCAAGCGCGCGTTTAAACGTCTGTGGGAAGGAGATGGAGACAACCCGCTGTGCGTTTGAGCAATGAACAAGCGAACTATTGACTCGTTCTTCCGACCAGCGGCTTGCGTGCCAGTTAAATTTACTTGCTGGCTTCCCAAATAGCATATTACAACAGCGAAAAATCAAAAAACGTGAACAAAACGATTACCCTGTTAATTTTACTCTGATTACGATTATTACAAAACAAAGACTGTTCAAAATGAGTGCTGCTCGAACATGACCAGTCATTTACGCCGTCATCACCCGAGAGTTGATGGCGCACGAGCGCAGGCGAGACCTGAACTGTAGACGTTACCATCGGTGTTTAAACTAAACTCATTTAAGTTTTGCCAATGTAAACATACAAGAGCAAGACGCGAAAGAGAACTTGCGTCTAGAAGATTTATGCACTTGTCTGTGCACTTGAATGGACAAATTCATACAAAAAGTATGTCAACATGTCCGTCTTGATGAGTATCCAGACAGACATTGGGCCCTATTTTAACGATCTGAAACGCAAGTGTCAAAGCGCATGGCGCAAGTAACTTTGTGGGCGGGTCCCGGCGCTATTGCTATTTTCCCGGCGGGATAAATGCCTCTTGCGCCTGGCGCAAATCTAAATGAGGTTGGTCTGAAGTAGCTTCATTATTCATAGGTGTGGTTTGGGCGTAACGTGAAATAAACCAATCCGAGCGCCATCCAACATACCCTTTAAGAACAGGTGCGCATGTTGCATGACGGATTGTTATTATAACGGCGGGTTTATTACGCGCGCCAGGAGCGTTCACAGCCGATGAGACCGACGTTCTTGTCAGGACAGTGAAACACAGAAGTGACGTTGTATGGGGATGCGAGAAACTCTTGCACATCAGCGTCGGTTATAGCCTATACGTATGTTTCTTGCCACTATTGGGCAAACAGGTCTGATCCTTTAGTACTACGATAGCCTTAAAGGAGACATATCATGAAAAATCCACTTTTTTAGCCCTTAAATGCATTTTGTTGTATATTTGGAGTGTTTATAAGTACAGAAAAGATTAAATTATTCTCTTCGGGTGCTTCGTTTATATCTTTATATTCTGTTTTGGTCATATTTTTCAACCTGTTCGGATTTTCCTGTTGTCTATTACGTTTTTTGAACAATTACGTCACAGTATTTGCAGCGGAACTGACAAATAAGGACATTGACTACCGGTCCAACACTTCGAGCAATCCGCCATTATTATTTCTCGCTCCGATTTTGTAGTCCAAGCTCAATGATGCAGAAGTTACGGGAGGACTAGTCAAAATGTTCGGTTGTTGGATGTAGTGACCTGAAGCACTTCAAGGATCCCCAATCCAACAACCTCCGCCAGTACACAGAAGGGTTTGCCGATCGACTTCGTCTGAATGAGGGGTAAATTCCTTCTATCATTAGCTGCTGTGTTTTCTGACGCGTTCTAAACGCAAGTTATCATATTATTATCATACAGATTTTTAGTGGTAAGATCAGACCGCAGTCATTTATCTTGTCAGAGTGCTTGTTTTAACAAGAGAAATAGTCGACTTTCACTAATAACACAACATAGTTAACTTAACTTTACATACCACTGCATCCATATGAAGACGTTGTTCTGCAGGTTTGTCGTCGTCTTTTTCAAATCGCTCGCTCTGGCTCGAATATGTAACGCTTGATGGACAAGTCTTCCGTTGTTGACATTTTGTTAACGTGTGAATAAAAATGTTCTTTGAAACCATAGTAATCGTATATCTCTTATCAAACTACAATAATGGCTGAACGCGGGGAGTTGAACCGACCGTGAACTCAGCGACCTGGAGAGCGGGCGGGGAAAGACGCAACTCCTTTTTATTTAAAGGAGACGCTTCGAAACGGGTTGCTCAAAGAAGCACATCAGAAAAGGGGTAGAAAAGGGGCCTGTTGAGCTATAATAATGAGGAATTCAGACCCAAGCATTGCAGTTATGCTTTATATAGACCACAAATGTATGATTTATAAGTAAAAATGAATGATTTAAAAGCACGATATGTACCCTTTAAGAAATGGGTATTTCGGTTTTTCCATCTTCATGTAAACTCTTGTGTTCATATTTTTCCTTGTTATAATGTATGATTTCCAAAAATAAAAACTACTGCATCTATGTTGATGAGAGAATCAGTATATGCGCGTTGTGTAGCCGCTACATTAGCCTATGGCCAAGCATGCGCGTTTAAAATAGCACGCGCAACAACGCGCAACGCGCCACTGACTTTAGACCAGTTTTTTTCTGGTCGGTGGCGCAATTGTGTTCTGGAAGTGTAAAATAGCACCAGGGAATGTTTGCGCCGAAACACGCCTCCTTTTTGCGCCCAGGGAGCGCAAGTTCATTTCCTAGTTTACCGACGTGCGTCTGTGGAGGGGAAAATCCCGCTTTGCGCGCGTGCAAAATAGGAATGAGACATGCGTTTGTGTGTAAAGTAATTTGCGCCGGGTGCAAGATAGAGCCCATAGTCTGTTATGTCTTAAGTAGACGAATATGGTCAAGATAGACACTCACAGTAGCAGTGTAGTATTATTGAATCAGCTCTGAATTGAATAGCTTTTGCAACTTTAATAAGGATTAATCTTGAATTTATGTGGTAAAATATGCATTGTTTACATTTAATTATTATATTCAATTTCTGTACCTGAAAACGAATGTTAGACCTACCTTAAAAGCATAGCTTATTTTATCGGGATCTTCGCTCTATTGTATTTATTTGTGCTTTTGCTTGTGGTTAGATTATTTGTTCATATTTTCTTTATTTTATTTGACAGTAGTGTTTTTTCCCCTAAACATAGCAGCACATACTGAATCGTACCGTGAGCTATTTGAAATGTTGCAGCCATAGCACAGTCACGGTCGGAAGATGATTCAGAGCGAGAGGTTTTCGTGGCGAAAAGGCCAAACTGACCATTTTCGTGAAGACTGGCTGTGAGAATTCAGCTGGTTAAGGTAGTACTGTAAGGAGACGAATTCCATGAACTGCGAATTTTGCAGTCGCTACCCCATAACTGCAGGGAACGTGAAGTTGTCTGACAATACAGGCACTTCACAGTTTAAACAAAATACGCTAGTTAAACACAATTTTAGCTTCAAGCATAAAGTATGAGGTCACATGTTAATAAATATGTTAATAATAAAGACTAGGAGGTTGCAACATTAAACTTAGATTATAAAGGCATTGTAATTTCTGCATCTATTATCAACGTTTTTTATTAGTAATACACTGGAAATGAATAGAAATGTAAATATATTTGGTTAGTATGTTGATTTACGGTGTGTGCTCCTACATTTTCTGGTTGTGCCCATAAAATTTTCTAAAAAGTTGGGGGCCACTGTGTTCCTAGTGAAAAAAGTTTGTCTGGAGCCCTGCCTCATGTACGTAAATTACATTTTGCAACAATCAAATTTGTAATTGTTCTTAAAGGCCCCACTAACCATTAATCAACATTGTATGCTGTTGTAGTTATGCTGTTGCTTTGCTTGAGCAGGCACTGTGAAACAGGCCTAGATGTCATGTATCTTTACAGATCTCGTTCTGCCAGACTAAAAAAAAACTTTGGTCTTGGAAGAATTATTCTCTGTGCGTTCGCTCTCCTGAACAGAAGGACGGACGATTGACTGACTGTCATTTTTGGGTGACGTATCACTCGACAACATACAGTCATTTTCGTCACTCTTTGTTACACCATCAGTGCGTGTAGTTGATGTGAATTGACAATTCAGCTTAAGTTTTACAATGACTAAAGTAAGGATGAGTGAGATAATGCCAAAAACTATGGCGAGCCCTAGATATAGTGCTTCATTGCAGTTGCAGTCTGTTTGGTCTTCTGGACTGGAGCGGTTCCCTGTGTGAATCAAAGAGCAGATTGCTTTTTTAGAGTGAAAATAAGGCTTGTTGTTATGCCAAAGTTGACAAGTAAAATATGTATTGTCTGACCATATGACGTTAAAAATAAGATTTGAATCGCCTTTCCCAGTCTTACCGCTCACATGTAGATTACAGGTGTGTGGGTCTCCTTTAATCATTTCATTATCCACGAAGCAACGGTATGTCCCGGCATCTGACTTGCGTACTGTAGTAATAGTCAGAGAGATATCGCCAGTTTTGAAGCAGTTCTTCTTCACCGATACTCTTCCCTCGTAGTCTTTGCCAGGGTATATGGATCTGTTATAGTGCAAAACTCTTTCTTTGTTATGCAGCCACGTCACATCTTTGGGACTGACTGCGTAACAGTCGAGGGTGATGTTGTCCATCTCTTTCACATGCACGTCGTTTGCATCTAGAAGGGGATATTTTAAATCAAAATCAGTCGCTGATCATGTGCTGATGCTGACACATCGACTCAAGTACTTTTTTTTATGGGAATCAGATCCAGGGAATACTTACACAAAACATCCAGTATAAGTGAAGTTTTAACCCCATTACAGACAAACTCATAGTGCCCCTGGTCAGTGAATTTGGCTGAGTTGAGTTGCAGGTGGTTTTCTTTCCGTGTGAATTCTTCGCGAAAGCCTTCTTCAATCCGCCAGGTCTGCTTCTGATATGTGGCGATAGTTGCTTTTGTGGGCGAACTCTTCCTCCATTCAGCTCTCTCACAGCTGATGGCGTTATTGGGGAATGTATATGGTGTTTTAAGTAACACGAAATCAGATGGTATACGCTGGGAGAATGCATCTGAAACAAAAACCATAGAAAAGACAGTTTTAATGATCTGTGTATGTGTGTGTTTGCATGGGTGGGTGGGTGTGATGACTGACGCGTTCAAGTCCTCCTGGGAATTTTGTACTTACGAGGTGGGAAGTCGTGTTTACAACGGCAGGTGTAGCTGTATACACCCTTAGAAAAAAGGGCTCTAAATATGTAGCATAGGGTTCTTAACTCAACTCCAAAGGACATTTTGTGCTAAAAAGGTTCAATAATGACAAGAAAGAACAACTTTGGCACAAAGGTTCTTTAAAGGCTATTATTCATTCATATATTACATTATTCTGCACCATTTTGTAGTTGTAATTAAATTATTGTTTATTAAACTTTTGTAGTAACTTAATATCACATTTTAATCATGCAGATTTTTGAAGGATAAAAACTGAAATGGCACTCTTCGTGTGATATTGATTAATTACATTTTTTAACCACCATATCTTAAATTTTGTGATCATTCACACTCATTGCATTTTAGGGGTTCCAAATACGTAGCGCTTTAGAACCTTTTAAGGTTCTATATAGAGCCTTTTCTTCTAAGAGTGTACTTTCACTTTACTAATTAACTTACACAGACATACAGCAAGGTTCTTAAACTCTAGTTCTAGAAAATGTCATTACAAATCAAAATATCTCAAAATATTTATACATTATATATTTCATTCATATTATAATGTCATAATTTTCTGTGCAGGCATTTAGTTTACTTCCCTGTAAATAGAAAAGCCTAACATTGTCACTGCTGAATACCTTTAAGTATTGTGGTATTCAGCCATGTTTCTCACAGACATGCTTTCTTTAAATCTTAAAGAAAATCCAGAACTTCCCACTCGCATTTACGACATTGTGGTGGTGTTCATGTGTGTTCAACCCACAAATACGATCTTTACGAGATTACTTCAGTGCACTAACGTACCATTAAACTGGGAAACCAAACCCATAAGTATGACAGCCAGCTGCAGCGAATACATCATCTTGGCAATCCGCTGAAACAGGAAATTCCACCCAGACTTCTTGTTGCGTGTAACCCAAGTGCAGTTAATTTATTTGAATGAATGACATAAACGTTCAAAATAAAGTCATAGAGCAGGACCAGACCAGACCAGACAGCATGAACGACACAAACAGAAAGGAACGTCAGTTACGTCAGTTACGTCAGAAGAATGCTTCAAAATAAAAGACATTACAAAATAAAATATGCCAATTTAAAAAAACAAAAACATGAACACAACTTAAACATGACAACACATAAGCAAGCATTGTTATATGTAGGGCTGCACAATTAAATTGATAATCACAATTATTTTGATCAATATTGAGATCACGATTAATTATCACGATTATTTGTTGATTTTGATCAAAACTAATTTCATTGTCACATATTGTGCTAATTATAACTGCTTTCACATCCATATTGTGCTACATTCCTGCTATTGTACATTGTGCTTATTCACCAAAATTCAGTGCATCTCCTTAAAAAAAAATAAAGAAAACAATAAATAAAATGTAGCAACTTCAACAGGGTTGAATATTATAAATATAATGCAAATATAAACTTGCATTGTACCTGCATAATGGATGTGAATAAAACATGCAAACTATACCATTAATAAAAAAACAATATTCCATAACAGAATGTAACCAAATGAGAACATGTCAAGGCAGAACTATGCATGGAAGTTCAATTAATGGATGAAATTCAGAGTCAATATTTGACGCTTAAGTAATGTAAAATGTTGTGGTACAGTGTCAGTGATTAGTTGTGAAGTCTTACTGCATAAATTGAATCTATTTAATCCTCCATATGAAAGTTTATGAGATTGAATTATTTCTATTTATTAAACAATAGTTCAAAATAAGACGCTTGTAGTAGGCCTAGGCCTTGATTATTGGAGTCCATTAATCGAACTTTCATGCCTCTTATATAGTGAATATAATTAGTATAATATATAGTGAATGTCGTATGTACCAATTCATTAATGCAATTTACTAATGCTCACACTCGGTCTCTCACACGTATTGTCACTCGTTCTCTCTCGCACACAGACACAATCGGTATCGCTCGTGCTCAGACACAACCAGTCTCTCTCACGCACAAACAAATTCAGTCTCTCTCGCGCACTGAGGCTCATGGAGGCACGTGATCAGACAGTGGTTTACGGAGCGCTAGATTGGCTTTGAAAAAAACAAAAAAATTTGAAACGGTTAAACGGAGCTTTCTGTGAATGGAACGAAACATCTGAAATATCGCGCGATCACGTGAATTTGATCTTGGGAAGCCAAAATTGTGATCGTGATAAATTCGATTAATCGTGCAGCCCTAGTTATATGTCAGTATTGCTGCTCAGCTTGAAAAACAATCAACTAATTTTCATCAACATGATTTATATTACACAATTAATTATCACAATTGTGGGCTGATAATTACAGATTTACAACATCCATCACTGCTTATACTAAATCTACAGATTTTAATTAAAAAGATTAGGTACTTTTACATATTTGGTACTTGCACTTTTTTTAGCATGATGATCTTAAGTTGATGAGGTTAAAACAACCATAACTGGCAGAAGACCAAGCGTTCAGTGCAACACACACACACACACACAAGCAACAAAAAAAGTTTTTAGGGCTGAATGGATTTTTTTTTCCATCTGAATAAATGTATAAACAAAGCTCTATTTTGTTGCTATTTTTTGATGCTAATCCATATTCCTGGCTCCACACTTCTGTGTTTCACTCTCTAACAGGAACTGATGGGTAGATTGAACTTTTTAACTGTATTAAAATTCAGACACTGAGCTTTCCTTTAGAAGATCGATCTTCTAATAGGAGTATCAATAATAAGTGTTCTCTTTATCCAGGAATCTTTATTGTCTTTATATCATTAAAGATAATGTCTATGTAAGAGTGGGGAATAACGTAGTGATGTTGAGAAACTCCAGCAGTTAGGCACACATCCAAAGAGAGCTATGGCAAGCCATTTAAAGGGGACATATCATGCCAAATCCACTTTTTTAGCCCTTAAATGCATTTTGTTGTATATTTGGAGTGTTTATAAATACAGAAAAGACGAAATTATTCTCTTCAGGTGCTTCGTTTATATCTTTATATTCTGTTTTGGTCATATTTTGCAACCTGTTCAGATTTTTCTGTTCTCTATGACGTATTTTGAACAATTACGCCACAGTATTTGCAGCGGAACTGACAAATAAGGACATTGACTACCAGCCCAACACTTCGAGCAATCCGCCATCATTATTTCTTACTCTGATTTTGTAGTCCAAGCTCAATGATGCAGAAGTTACGAGAAGGGAAGTCAAAATGTTCGGTTGTTGGATGTAGTGACCCGAAGCACTTCAATGATCCCCACTTCAACAACCTCCGCCAGTATAAAGACAGGTTTGCCGATCGACTTCGTCTGAATGGGGGGTAAATTCCTTCTATCTTTGGAGACGACGAACAGAGCATTTCGATAAGCTGTAAATATCGTTAATAAAAATAAAGTACTTTACTTTTTTAAATCACATGGTGGTCATGGTTTAGCAGTCCCTTTGTCTTTCTTTGTTTTTGTTTTGAAGTAACGTTACACGTCTGCAGTATTATTGTTCTTGAGTTTCATCAATGGTCATTTAGCTGCTGTGTTTTCTGGTGCTTTTATAAACGTATCATATTATCAATACAGATTTTTAGTGGTAAGATTAAACCATAGTCATTTATCTTGTTAGTGTGCTTGTTTTAACAAGAGAAATAGTCGACTTTCACTAATAACACAATACAGACAGTTACATAGACATACCATGGCAATAAGTTACATCCATATGAAGACGTTGTTCCGTAGGTTCGTCGTCGTCTTTTTCAAATCGTTCGCTCTGGCTCGAACAGCTTGTTGAACAAGTCTGCTGTTGTTGACATTTTGTTAACGTGTGAATAAAAATGTTCTTTGACGCTATATAATACTAAATCTCTAATCAAACTACAAAAATGGCCGAACGGGGTGGAGTTGAAGCGACCGTGAACTCAGCGACACATCTCCTTTTTATTTAAAGGGGCCGCTTCAAAACGAGTTGTTCACAAACAGACATCAGAAAGGGGGCCTGTGGAGCTTTAATAATGAGGAATTCAGACCCAAGCATTGCAGTTATGCTTTATATAGACCACAAATGTATGATTTATATGTAAAAATTAATGATTTTAAAGCATGATATGTACCCTTTAAACAATTATTGTTTGAAACTAACCAGACTCTATTGATGCAAATGACCTTGATGGATTCAAGCCTCATGATTACACATTTATGTATTCCAAATGATGACACACAATTCAATCCAAATAATTTAGTGCTTTCGTCTGCGAGTGTAGTCCTGGCTGGAAAAACACACACAGGCAAAGAAGTCCTCGAGGGAACGATCCCCCTGTGAGTTGAGGAGGATCTGAACTGCTGCTAGAAACACTTTCTAAGGTCTGATCTTCTGTCAGCAGTGGTTGAGGCTGGATTTAAACACAGCAGTTAACACTTAAATCAATATAAACTCTCTAGAAATCAGAATACAAACACTCAGCAAAAGAACAACCATTAAACAACGGCGAAAACGGACAAAGAACTCTTCAAACTCAGGGTTAAGGATAATCAAAGTGAGGACAACAAGAATCAGGTGTGGGAGATAAATCCAACAATAAATAACCATAGAAACTAATGCAAAAGTGAAAACCAAGGAAACAGAAAGGGAAAAATCAGGCCTCAATGACAAACTAACTAAAGCCTCGGCCAGACTGTCCAAATCCAATCAGATTTAACAAGTGTGAACTTGTTAGTGTCCATTTAGAGCTACATTAATATGTGGTTTGAAATTCTATTCAAATCTGTAAATACATTTCAGTCCGTTTAAGCGCTACAATCAAAAATCGCATGATTTGTGTGACTTTCTCACACCACGTTAAACATAAACGTCGGACGTTGTTTTAGGAAACATTGATTGCCGCTACAGAAACCAGGATGTGTTGTTGCAAAGTATAAAATGAGTATAAAATGACGATATAAATGAGACAATCCTCCTTCGGTTCTGCCGCCGCCTTCAGATGACGCTGCAGAGCCTACACATTTTCATGTTGTAAATAAGACAACATCTCTATAGACCCCTTTTGGGTCGACGTCACAGTTACGTCACGGCACTAGCTGGAGGCAAAACAAAGTGAAAACTGGAGGCGGCCAATACAAACCAGCACAGATTCGGCTATATAATAAGGACCTTAAATTATTGTTACTATTATTAAATGTCATCTTGTTGTGTTGTTTGGTGCAAGAATTGATGAAAAATGAATATGCTTTGTCGGGAATTTTTATTTCTAGAAAATATTCACATCATTAAAATCGCACCGTAATGACACTCTTTGCATCGCCGTCGTCTCGGTGCTGGCTCGGCAGAACTGAGGATCGTACACACAAGTCTTGTACATGACCATATAGGCATCTAAAGATTCATTTGCCCTCGGTTTCTCTTTACGATCAGTTTCTCTATAAGGTAGGTGTAGAAGTCAGGCCACTCAACCGAGGTAACGTAACGTTAATCCTGTCAGATCGTCCATGCATTGAGTAAGCGTGTAGGCGGCTATGGGTTGGTCAATCTGGTTCTGTCCGTTAAAAATAACTTTTGGAAATAACAATCGCGGTCCTGGACAGTGAGTGACCTTACACATTAAGATAAATTCAGATTTTCTCCAGTCATTGTTAAAAAACAAGCTAACAATACTTGCTAACTAGCGTTAGTGAAGCAGCCAGAGGGATCGTTCTGCCTCTACCTAAGCTCCGCTCCCACAAAAAACGTCACCATGTTTACCAACTGAAAACGGGTCTATAGAGTGCCGAAGTGATGACGTCACTGTATAGGACAACTCGGAAGCTAGCGGCGCATGGGTTCCCTCGGTCGAAAAGCTATGCATTTTCCCCATAGACTTTTGGAAAATCGCAAAAAATAAGATCTGTGTTTAACAAACAGTTGTGACCCTTACACGTTTTGTCTATCAAGATAATCTTTACAAGTTAGTACAAAAGTTATACATTTTGAAGCCTATTTAAAGTTTTTAAAAAACACAAAAAGACAAGATAATTTTTAAAAACACAAGCAGGTTATAACTGTGTGTTTTATGTCATAGATCAAAACGTGAAAATATTTAGAGGCTTTGTTCACCACAGACTTTATTGCGGGCGATTAAACAAAAACCCATTAAAAAATCCCATAGACTTTAGAGCGATGGAACCAGGAGTGCTAAAATGCTAACTCACTTCCGCGTTTTAGCCTACAGGGTGACGTCGTAACTTCGGCACTGTATTGCAGACCCCTCCATGTTGCGGTATGCACATATTCTGGAAAACAAAAGAGCGGCACGGGACACACTAAACCTGATCTGAACAGTTGTGATACACTGTGTTGACAGTCAATCATTTTAGATCAGATTCCAATCGGATACACAAATATTCGGATTTGGACTAAGCTAAGTCCAACTCAAACTAAACTAAAAACTAGTGAGGCATAAGACATAACATGACAGTAATTAGACTAGTTAATTTTTATTGATTAGATGATTACATGCTATTTTCACAATGGCAGTAAATTATTCATAATTCATTGATAAATTGCCATTCTAGAAAGGATTTATCTATTTTAAGGATTTAACTATTGAGTTATCAATAGTTTTGTGCGATGGAAAGTTTCCATGGCTGTTCCAGGCTCTTTATGGTTCCTTTATTTTGTAGTGCAGAGCAGATGTTCATGTTGCATGTGTAATTGCAGGCCTGTGAGTAAGAGTGTTTGCTAAATTTGGAATAAAATAGACTAGATTGAATATCACCAACAATCTAAAAGGATGTTTCTGTAGTGAAAAAGATCTTTTAAACTGACCCTTTCAATGCTTTTAAAATGTAAATGCAGCAAAACACGACACACCCACACAGAGTTCATATAATAGTCGGCTCATTGCGCCCTCTGCTGGAGGCTGACAGGACTGTGGCTTTGTTGACTAAACTGAGACACTTACAAAAACCTGGAGTTTAATAAAGCCAGATCCATGATGTTGAATAACTGATCTTGACCATTTCTCCCTCTTTACAGAGGACCGGAAGCTGTTTGTGGGGATGCTGGGAAAGCAACAGTCTGATGAGGACGTGAAGAAGATGTTTGAACCGTTCGGCAGCATCGATGAGTGCACAGTGCTGAGAGGACCTGACGGCACCAGTAAAGGTCTGTTAACAAACACATACACATGCGTAAGAGACTGTGTGTTAACAAACCCAAACTCAATCTTATGTTTATGTTGTTTTCACAGGTTGTGCGTTTGTGAAGTACCAGAGTCACTCTGAGGCCCAGTCTGCCATTAACAGTCTGCACGGGAGCCGGACTCTGCCTGTGAGTGTCTCTCTTCTCATTCCCTGTGTCTCAATGTCCATACTATCCATCCTAAACAGTAATCCCAAAGCATAGTATGTTGAAAAGAGTATGCCAGTACTATATCCAGTAGGTTTTCGAAGTGTGGATCCTTGCTCACTATAACAGCTAATACAGGAGGATCCAGTTCAAGACTACAAACACGAGTAAAAGTGTTCAAAAAACTACAAAACATGGCGGATGTGTGTGACCAACGGTTACGTAGAGAGGTTTAGATAAAGGGGTTTGAGTGACTAATAATCAACATGTAAGGTGATGAAATATTTTGTAATGTTATCTGTGTTATATTTCATCAGCAACAACAACATGAGCATTTCTAAAGATCTATTTGGCAGCCATTCACTTTTAAATGCATCGTTATGCATTACTATGAGGAGAGTCTTTGCATGATAGACCCGTGACTGGCAGTTCAATGTGATGCTGCATTTCTATCCGATACAGTAGCTAATTAAATTACATTAAATGTGGATGATGATTAAATGTGGACTTGATGATTGACAGGTCAGTTTACATGACAGGATGTTTGTAACTAAGCAACACAGAGCAACCCTTAAAGGAGTAGTTCACTTTTCAAAAAACTTTTGCTGATAATTTACTCACCCCCATGTCATCCAAGATGTCCATGTCATTCTTTCTTTAGTCGAAAAGAAATGAAGGTTTTTGATGAAAACATTCCAGCATTTTTCTCCATATAATGGACTTCAATGGAAACCAAACGGTTCAAGGTCCAAAAGACTCTTTCAGTAGAAACTGCAAACTGTTCAAAGGACTTTAAACGATTCCAGACGATGAATAAGGGTCTTATCTAGCGAAACGATCGCTCATTTAAAAAAAAAACAAAGTTTAAGTTTTATAAGCTCAAATGGTCGCCTCGCTCTGTTCCGTGATGCACGTTTGTGACTCTCCTGTTCGAACTCGTTCATCAAAATGAACAAATCTTTACCTGAGTCATTTGGTTCATTCAACGAACAAAACGAATGAATTGACTCGGAAAAAGATTTGTCCATTTTGAAGAACGAGTTCGAACAGGAGAGTCAGGAACGAGCGTCACGGAACAGAGCGAGGCGACCATTTGAGCTTATTTATTGATTTATTTATTTATTTATCCTATTTATTAATTACATGAGCGATCGTTTTGCTTAATAAGACCCTTGTTCATCATCTGGAATCGTTTAAAGCCCTTTGAACAGTTTGCCGTTTGTACTGAAAGTGTCTTTTGGACCTTGAACCATTTGGTTCCCATTGAAGTCCATTTTATGGAAAAAAATCCTGAATGTTTTCATCAAAAACCTTCATTTCTTTTCGACTGAAGAAAGAAAGACATGGACATCTTGGATGACATGGGGGTGAGTAAATTATCAGCAAAAGTTTTTTCAAAAGTGAACTACTCCTTTAAAGACGCTATTTTATGACGTGATAGTATGTCCCAAAGCTTGTCTACTCTTCTGCTACACACTCAAATGTATGTACTTTTTCTTCACAAAAAAACTTGTTGGGCATAGGAAAAGTAGGCGAATTGAGATGCAGCTCCTGTCACTGGTTAACTCTGTCTGTCTGTCTGTCTGTCTGTCTGTCTGTCTGTCTGTCTGTCTGTCTGTCTGTCTGTAGGGCGCCTCCTCCAGTCTGGTGGTGAAGTTTGCAGACACAGAGAAGGAGCGAGGTGTTCGGCGAATGCAGCAGGTCGCCTCACAGCTCGGCGTCTTCAGTCCAGTGACGCTCAACTTTAATGCTTATAATGCCTACACACAAGCAGTGAGTGAACACACACACACACTGATTTTTTTTAGTCCATGTTTAATAAATCTTTTCCTTGACTAGATGTGCCAGTGAGAAATTTTGTGCCGGTGAGAAATTTGTCATGCAGTCTCTCCATGTAGCAAGATGAGCACATAAAAGCTGAATTCTTAATTAGAATTAGAGATTCACAAATAAATGTAAAGAGATTCACAAAAATGTATAAAACTCACAAATAAATACAATGATATTCTCTCTCTCTCTCTATATATATATATATATATATAGATAGATAGATAGATAGATAGATAGATAGATAGATAGATAGATAGATAGATAGATAGATAGATAGATAGATAGATAGATAGATAGATAGATAGATAGATAGATAGATAGATAGATAGATTAATGGATTTACAAATGCACAAGAAGCAATCCACAAATGTGTGCAGTGATTTACAAATACACAGAGTGTTATTCACAAATAAATGCCAGGCAGAGTTGTGTTTGTGACATAAAACACATTTGTAATATATACAGTATATTTCAATTATCCTTATATTTATTTGTGAGTTTTATACATTTTTGTGAATCTCTTTACATTTGTTTGTGAATCTCAATCTATTTATTTGGAATAATGCAACAATTCTACCCTCATATTAGACATAGTTATTTAGCAAAGACACATTATATTGATCAAAAGTGACAGTAAAGTTACAAAAGATTTCTGTTTCAAATAAATCCTGTTCATTTGAGCTTTCCATTCATCAAAGAATCCTGAAAAATAAAATGTACTGTTTCCACAAATATAGCAGCACAACTGTTTCCAACATTGATTATAATCAGAAATGTTTCTTGAGCAGCAAATCATCATACTACGTAAAATGGTTTCTGAAGGATCATGTGACACTGAACACTGGAGTAATGATGCTAAAAATACAGCTTAGCATCACAGTAATGAATTACGTTTTAATATATATTCACAAAGAAAACAGTTATTTTAGACTGTAGTAATAATAACAATATTTCTACTCTTATTGTATATTTCTGATCATACAAGTGCAGCCGTGGTGAGCATATAACAGACTTATTTAAAAAAAAAAATTACCAACCCAGATTTTTGAAAGGTATATACAGTATGATTTTCCTTTATAACTATACTAATAATAATTTTTGAAACCTTTCCTGTTTATTCCCCTGTTATATGCAGTTTTGGGCATTGTTATAAACTAATAATTGTGCCAGAAGTACTTTTAAACACCCAAATATATTCAAGTGGTTTGCTTATTTGTGTCTTTGGAGTATTATCTTTACTAATGTTATTTTTTTATGATGAATTTTCATAGCTTAAGCCCTTTATCCAATATTTCACGTATCCTTTACTCAATCCCTGCACAATACATCATTTGCATTTCCTTTCCAATACTAATGACAGTCATTATGGATTTATCTGGCAAGTGAACTGAAGCCTCAACCACATGTTGCAGTTGTACAGCGTTAACTCTCTCTTCTGTGTGTCGCAGCTGGTTCAGCAACAGGCTCTGGCCGCACAGTCCGCCTACTTGTCACCCGTGGCAACAGTTGCAGGGTTGCAGATGCAGCACATGGCAGCCCTCAATGCGAACGGCATCCTCACACCACTCACACCCTCTTCTGGTAATTACCACCATTACCCCACTGGCAGGCACACAAAGATGAACACACAGAACCATTTCTGCATGTAAAGGCTTCTTCTGGACGATACTGTTCTAATGGTTCTAGAACTGTCAGAACTACGTATAATAGAACGTATACGTATAATAAGGCTGAATCCCAATTCACCCCTTGGCCCTACCCCTTGTTTTCGAGTGAACCCCTTGGCCCTTAAAACGGAGTTACAAGGGCAAAGCGGTTGAAATATTCCCCTATGAAATGAAACAACCCTTCATGAACCCGATTCGTCATCAGTCGTCGCAACGCATTCTCTTCCCAAGGCGTTATATTTGACACTTTTGCAAAAGCGTAAAAATACGGCGCTCATGGCACCCTTTAACGTCTAATTAGACGCTTCGGTTATGGTTAAGTTTAGGTATGGGGTGGGGTTAGGGTTAGAACACTAGGGGGCGTTTTTGGTATTTCTGCCTCTCATTTGGCGCTAAAGGGTGCCATGTGCGTTCGATATTTACGCTTTTGCAAAAGCGTCGTATATGGCGCTTTGGGATGAGAACGGTCTGGTCGTCGGCGATGGCTCTGCCGTTACAGAGTTTGTACAGAATTTCTCCATGACAACAACTGACAATCAGCGCTGCTGCTTTTAACTTTGAATAAACATGATGATTATAACATCCCTTCCTCGAAATGTATGTCTTTTCTTATCGGAAAGGTAATTTATTATACCATTTTTTAATTTAAACGACTATAGTGTTTTTATAAGAGTAAATAAAGTGCGTGGTGGAATCATCTAGCGCTAAATTTAAATGTTTAACCGTTTGCGATCCATCTCTCCAGTGATTTCCGATGCATTCTGTGAACTTTTCTCTTAGCCCTCCGTTTGGAGTGTGCCTCTGAAAAATCTTCGTTTCGAGGGCTATGTAGCCCTACCCCTTCACCCTACCCCTCGATCTCAATAAGAATCGGGACACCCTACCCCTAGACGTGGACGCGCAAAATGGAGGGGTAGGGCTAAGCCGGGGTAGGGCCAAGGGGTGAATTGGGATTGAGCCTAATCTAATTCTAATAGATCTATGTGTAAAGAACCATCTATGATTGAGGAAATAGATCAGAATGCAATTGTAATATAAAATGTTAGGCTAATTTATAATATTAACAATTAAATAATGTTTTATAGTTTAAATTGTAAAAAAAAAATGCAATTAGCTGAACTTTCGAGTGTTTTTTTATCCACTGTAAAATCAATTGAAATATGGTGTACTGCCAAATACTGACAAGCTAATCTTATAAACTAATTGTCATTTATATTAAAACTTGTATATATTTAAATATATTTAGAATTAGCCTATACATTTTTAATGCTGATAAAATATAATAACCTTACATGAAATATTGAATAACACTCTACAGTTAAATATTGAATAACACACTACAGTTAAAATTATTAAGTAATTTACATGTGCTTTGATATAGTCATCACATCAAAATAAGTGTACTTCTTGACAAAGATTATTAAAACATAGTAATTTAAAATCTACTTTAATGTGTTCAGAAAAAAATAGTCCTGAAAGTGTACTCTCTTTAAGTGGACTTTTGTTTCATTAATACTATATTATCTGCAAGAAATGTTTTTAAAATGATACTTTTAAGATTTGAAGTAGCTACACTGCCAAGTGCACACTCAGCACAATTAAGCACACTTCTTTTTCACAAGGGTCTTCATGCAAAGAACTCAGTGGCCAAATGGCGCTCTTCATATTCACTCAGACATTGTAAGTCCATAAGACAGCAAATGAATATGAAGAGTGCCACCGTAAGATGTCATGTTTTTCATTTTAGGTTTCAGAAGAGTACCTAATTGCAATCGATATGTGCCCGTGATGTGCACTGAGGCACGCTCTGCTGCAAACTTCTATCAGACTTAGGCTTAGGGTTTCATTTGGGACAGGGCCAGTGGTGTAACAAGCCAACACCGGGCCCTTATATAGGATTATCACGTGATGACGCTAGGTCCACGAGTAGGCTACAATGAATAGGACCGGATAGGATCATAGAGACACAGGTAGCATATAAGAGATGAGATGACTGAGAAAATCAGGAGTAGCCTACACACACCAAAAAAGAAACAAAAAAACTGGTGACTACAACATAAAAAAAAAACTCTGCTGGTGACGGCGGACCATGACACATTGTTACTCATTGCTACGACTACACACACATACGTAGGCCTAGGTCCAAATACACACAAAAAAATGCTCACTTACATTATAGCGGCATTTTCCAGGCTTAACAGTAGGCTAATGCAAGTCACTTCACTCTCTTGCTCAATATCTCAATCTCGATCTCTCCCTCCTGTGTCATCTTTGTAAAGAAGCTTTCTATTTTTGGTAATTAATTTATTAATTTGTCAAATGCCTCTTTTCGTTTGCGCTTTTGAAAGCTACTTTTGTGTTTGCAATTTGCCGATTTCATATCTGTCTCAAGTTTAAAGTTTTTTACTGTTTTGCACGCAATATACATATTCACCCGGGGATTCCCCAGTCCCATCAAAACAACAAAATCCATCATTGTTCATTTCAAACATGTATTTGAAGGTGCCATCTGGCACATTAAATCAAATCATACTCCATATTCCATAACAGATGGGGGCAGTATACCTCCAGAAAGTGAGTTGTGCCACGGCCGTGCGCACTCACGTCTTCAAACAACACAAACGAGCGCTGTTTTGCTCTCTCTTTCTCGTACATATTATTCAAATCATTTGACACGATAGTAAAAGGTTGGAAGACCGCAGTTTCACGTGGATCATTTGGAGATTTTTAGAGATCAGAGACTAAACGAACAACATCTCAATACTAAATTATAAAGGCCGTCTCATAGACGCCTGTCTCAAAAACAAGCTGGTGCATTTCGACGATATGGGAAAATAAAAGCCTGGGCTATTATTTTAAGTTTACGGTATTCGTTTTGTTCATATTACACTTTTATTGTTAGTTTGAATTAATTTGACAGACAGCATTCGCTGATGTTGATCAAGCTAGCGCCATTCAGAGCTGCCAACTCTCACGAATTCACCGTGAGACACACGCAATTGGCACTTAGCAAGCAGGTCAGTTAAGCTCTCAGATTCTGTCAATTTTATTACGCAATTCAAACAATAAATACCGTTTTGGCGCTTGTACACGTTACACCACAAATCCCTAGCGCACGTGAACTGATCATCTCTACTCGCTAGTGGTAAAAGAACATGAACACTGTTGAAAGATACAGTATGCTACAACTTACCAAAATATATATCTCATGCATAATGTCGACCAATCATTTTTTGAACTCATCCCTGAACTGAAATGTAGAAGTGGGCTGTATTTCCACACGACTGACATCAAGTTTAAGTACACACACAAGCCGCGCGACTTACTCGTGTACAGCAGTTTGGCTGGTGGTAATGTTGCCCGCCCGCATACCGCCTCCCATGGCCGAAACTGGTATTACGACACCTACCGAGCCGGGGCTAGTAATTTAGCATGCTAATTTAGGTTTATATCTCAGCAGCGCTATAACTTGTCAGTTTTTTAATGACATCATTGCACTTATTTCTTCTCATTCTTTTGATGTGTGTAGCTCATTTTTTGGATATTTTTACCTCAATTATTCGATATGGCAACTTTAAGGATCAGTAAGATATGTTGTTGTCATTATTTATTCAAATAAATTTGCAAAAAATGAAAATGCGATCAGACTAAAAGTAGTAAATGCGATAGGGGACCCCAGCTGTTGATAAATATCTTCCAGCCACGCGGGTCCCTGATTGGTCCAGGCCCGTATGCAACCTCGAACCCTGCTTACCGATAGTTACGCCTGTGGACAGGGGCAGTGTTTAATGCTCTTGTCAGTCTAAACTCCTTGCTGCTCTGTGATTGGCTACAGGTGCAAACACTCCTCCCACTATTACGGCAACACCTTTGACGGCTCTGCCTCCACCAATGGGAGTGAACGGCTATAGTCACGTCCCGGCAACCACCAATGGACAGCCAGCATTGGAAATCTACACCAATGGTGTTCATCCATATCAAGGTGAGAATCCCTAATGCTTTGAGAAGGCTTAAATTAACAACAACTAGCCAGAATACCCTAGCAACTGCATATCAACCACCCACAATCCTCTTACAAGTTGGCGGTGGGTTTTGCATACACAGGAACCGGTCACATGTATTCATAAAATGCTAAATGCTTTGTCCTCATGGTCTGTCCAGCCCAGAGTCCAGCTCTTCAGTTAGATCCGCTCCAGCAGGCGTACGCAGGCATGCAGCATTACACAGGTGACTGAGCAGCTGCATCTCTTTTGTGTCGGATCAGCCTTTGTCTTTCTGTATCAGCATGTGTCAAACTCTGTGTTTCACAGCAGCCTATCCGACTGCGTATGGATTGGTCAGCCAGCCGTTTCTACAGCAACCCACCCTGGTTGCCCAGCAACAAACCCAGCAACAGAGAGAAGGTGATTCATTTCCTGTAAAAAAAAGCACATATTCACTGCGTCCAAAATCGCATATTTTATAGTACATTGATACTTCGCAGAATGTTACAAAATACGTTCTATATAGCAGTGGTTCCCAAAGTGGGTGCCGTGACAACTGGCCAGGGGTGCCGCAGAATCTTAGCTTTATTTTCCAATGTAAACAACCTAAAATAACTATTGTACCATATAATAACCTTTTACTGCATATTTTAAAATAATATCAAAACACCAACACGAAAATGAATAAGCGGAAAAAAATCGTATTATTTTATACATTTAAAGTTGAAATGTTTATTTAACCTACCGCTAAATAAACAAAAAGAAATAAATTTAAAGAAATAAATATTGCACATGTTAATAGTGCACTTAACCCTCAGGTGCTCTTCGTTTCGGAGTCACACTTGTTATCTTCCCGGTCAAAAGTGACCGGACACCTAAAAATGAAACTTTCTCCATCCCAGTAAAACCAATGCAATTTATTTTTGTTCTATAATATTTATTCTTTTTAATTTAGTATTTTGAGACAAATTAATTGAATTTATTAATATTTATGCAATATTTATGGTTTATTTTTGCCATGGAAAAATATATATATATATATTATATATATTTTTTTTTTTCAAAAAAATATTAATGCTGTATTTTAGTTTAATATAGAGTCTAGGCCTTCAGAAAAAAAAATTGAAGAAAATTAGCACCATCTGGTTACAGTATAGAGAAAAAGCGTAGAATCATGGTGTAACCACTAGATGACATGTACAGCTCTCTATGGAGAGGCATGTGAATTCCCCAGCTGTTTATGAACACTTTTTTTTTGTTGTTGGTGGTGGATTTGAATATATAGTTGAAACAATCTCAAAACTATGTGTTTTTGTATATAAAAGTGTGTATGTGTGTGTAGGGGTGGGTATGTCTGTTTTGCACTCTTGATGTTTTAGAGTGTCACCCCTTCAACGCCGAGCACTTTTTTTTGCATCGTGGCCGATTTGTAGATTGTACACACAAAAATTCTCAAAGTTTTTGTGTTTTTGTCAAGTTCCCATTCATTTCCTATGGGGGTCATTTTTGACCAAAGACCACAAGTGTGACAATTTTTTTTAAGACCACTTAGCATGCTCAGATCATGACCTCAATTTTTGTGTGTGTTCACATACATAATGCCATAAAAGTCACCAAGTTTCGTAACATTGCGATGAAGCTGTGATTTTTAAAAATTCAAAACATACTTTTTGTAATCAAAATTTATTGGTGTGTACGTGTATAAAAGTGTGTTTGTATGTGTGTGTGTGTGTGTGTGTTGGTGGGTGTGTCTGTTTTGCACTCTAGATGTTGTAGAGTGTCACCCCTTTCCTGCGGTGTACTTTTTTTTTTAGAATTGTGACCGATTTGTAGATTGTACATACAAAAATTCAGAGAATTTTTTTTATATTTTGTCAATTTCCCATTCATTTCCTTTGGGTTGTCATTTTTGACAGAAGAGCAAAAGTGTGACTCATTTTTTACGACCACTTAAATTGCTCGAATCATGACCTCAGTTTTTTTGTATTCACATACCCAATGCCATAAAAGTCACAGAGTTTCGTAATTTTCTGAAGAAGCTGTGATTTTTAAATATTCAAAACAGATTTCTCTAATCACAATTTATTGGTGTTTTTGTCTATAAAAGTGTGTATGTGTGTGTGTGTGTGTGTGTGTGTGTGTGTAGGGGTGGGTATGTCTGTTTTGCACTCTTGATGTTTTAGAGTGTCACCCCTTCAATGCTGAGCACTTTTTTTTCGGCATCGTGGCCGATTTGTAGATTGTACACACAAAAATTCTCAAAGTTTTTGTGTTTTTGTCAATTTCCCATTCATTTCCTATGGGTCGGTCATTTTTGACCGAAGAGCACAAGACTATTCTTTTTTTACGACCACTTAGCCTGCTCGGATCATGACCTCAATTTTTTTGTGTGTTCACATCCCCAATGCCATAAAAGTCACCAAGTTTCGTAACATTCCGATGAAGCTGTGATTTTTAAAAATTTCAAAACAGAAAATTTTTAGATCAGAAATGACCGAAGAGCACCTGAGGGTTAAGTGGGTTAAGAAACATCTGGTGCGTTCCATTCGATAGGGTCCTTACTCAGTAAATACACCCTGAACACCGTATATCAGTTGAAGTGAACTGTATATATGTGTTCTTAATCTACACTCTTGATAATTGTCAGCGCTTTCTATCCCACGTGCAGCTGCATAAACTCTCCTGAGGTAAATGAAGTAAAATAAAAAATGACAGCACCACAGCTCTTTCAATTGCCTTACATAATCTTACAATAGACTATGAAAATGTAACATTCATCACCGTAACCATTCATAAATACTCTAGTTTGTATAATAACAATATTTACGAATACTCAAATGTGTATGTAAACTCCTCCATCAAAAAGCCGTTTAAAACCTCTCCCATTGACTCTGCTCTGTGGTTAGTTCAGACTGGTGACGCTTTTGCTCTCCACTTCATATGAAGTGATGTATCGATGTTCCCTTATTCCCTACGCTGATTGCAGTGCCCTTCGAATTGAACATGTTTGCTCCCTTCGGATTGTGATCTCACTTAAGGTTGTGAAGTCCACTTCGCAGTCCACTTACGGTCAAATGGAACGCACCCATGGTCATGAAAGTGTCTCTCTTTAAGTGCACTTAAATGGCCCTTTATTTAATTAGTATTATATTACGGCAAGTGCAGTTAATATACTTTAAAGATTTGAAGTACACATTCAATACAATTAAGTGCACTTCTTTTACTCAAGGGTTTTTTTCAAGATATAAATATTTATAAATCATTGCATGTGAGCTGTTTCTCATTATGAGTATATGTGTCTATAAAGCTTACATTGAGTCTAATGTGTGTGATGCAGGTCCTGAGGGGTGTAACATCTTCATTTACCATTTACCTCAAGAGTTCACTGACTCTGAAATGCTCCAGATGTTTCTACCATTCGGTAACGTCATTTCTGCAAAAGTTTTTGTCGATCGAGCCACCAATCAAAGCAAATGCTTCGGTAAGAATGAGAAACACGGATGTGTTCGTAATACTAACCTTCAAACAATTGGATGAGACCCAAACCTGAACTCAGTTGTAGAGTAGAGTTGCTTTACAGTGGCATAAGATTTGTGTATTAATAATTGATGAACTTGACAGTCATTGGTTACACTATTTTTATTGTGTCAATGTTACAGTGTAATTATGCATTTAAGTACTGAGAATTATTAATTAATGTACTTGTAGGGTTAGGTTTATGGTTGGTTCCACGTAATTAACCACAATTGATAGTAATTACTAGCTACATGTAACGTGTAAAAACAATGTGAAGTTGCTTTGAAACAATCTGTATTGTTTAAAGCACTATATTAATAATTGTGACATGACCCCCACATTCAAGCAGCTGCATGACAATTCACTCGAACAACCAATCAGAGCACCTTAGCAACTGCATAGCAACACTCTTGCGAACACTCACGACAGTCTTGCATCACATTGTTGAGTTTTACATGGACACTGAACATTTTTCTTTGTCTTTGCTGTCTGTCTCTCAGGCTTTGTGAGCTTTGATAACCCAGCGAGTGCTCAGACGGCCATCCAGGCCATGAACGGCTTTCAGATCGGCATGAAAAGACTCAAAGTGCAGCTGAAACGGCCAAAAGATGCCAACAGACCCTACTGAGACAGAGATTGGTAAGAGAGGACGGACTTTCTGAAACCTTTACAAAGAGAGAGATCGACTGTTTATTAAAAGCAGAAGGAGGATAGAATAAAAAAATGAGAAGATGAAATGAAGGAGAAGCTAAAAAGTTGTATAAAGGGAGACGAGGGGTGGATATTCTGAAGGGGTTTGTCTGTATAAGGGTGCTAAACACACCCTTATAAAGGTAAATAGGAATAAAATGGTTTATTATCCCTTGTGAAACAGTAGACTTGAGCACATGCATTAACTAACATGAACTAACAATGCTTAACTAACAAATGCAATACATTTATTACAGTGTTTATTACTCTTAAGTGTCACGGGCCCACCGGTGGGCCCAAATCCACTACATTTTTAAAACAGTATTATCCTATACTAAACCTAAAATAATCTTGACAAACTGTATATCATTTGAAAGCTTACAATCTCTAGTTATTGATTTTCAAAATATATTACAGAGGAGCCGTAATCTATCAATTTGCTACAAGAATATTTTCATAATCCCAAGGCATGTTTAGACCTTTATTTTGAAATAGTGATGAACATGAAAAATCATAAAAGAAGGGTCGAAACCTGTTTGTTTTCATTCCAAGAGTACAAAAGATAGCCTCCCTTCAATTATTTTAGAAAAAAAGGTCTGAATGTTTTTGAAATATTTAGTAATGGTGAATCTATAATCAGAAAAAATTATAGATTCACCATTTGTGATGTGGCTGGAAGCTATAATGCGCATACTTGTTATTTTTATGTTGAATTCATATCAAAATCTGCCAAACTTCTCAAATTACTTCTGAATAGGATGTCTACTTGATAAATTGTATGAAAATTGTGGAAATAACGGTTCATATCACTCAAAACACATGGAGACGCCCTTATGTGGGCATTAATGGAGTGTAGTTGTCACCTAGTGAAAAAGTTTGGTACTGCGCCCAAACAAAATCTTACTGAAAGCTCATTTTTCGAGATATCAACCTAAAATTTGAAACACAACTTATTCGGATTTTTGGCTTTGATTTATTTGCAGTTTTAGAGTCGTCCAAGTTTTGATTATGCATATTTTATATAAAGTATGAATAATATTTTTTTTTAGGGATGCACCGAAATGAAAATTCTTGGCCGAAACCGAAAACCGAAAAAGAGGAAACCAAGGCCGAAAACCGAAACCGAAACACCGAAATAATGCCAATTATTAGTATAATTGCATTTATGGCTATGACTGTGTACAAACTTTACTAAAATCAAGGCATTGCAATTGCATAAATTAATATAACATTTTCAAAGAATAAATCAATTACAAACTATGCAAATATTTATTTTGTACAATGCACAGTATAAAATAAAATTCAAACTAAAATGTTTAACTTGACCCCACTCATGTGTACACTAAATAATAATCTACTGGCCTGCAGAAAGGTTTTAAAATGAAATGTTCTCTCAAAAACATACATACATGTTCCCAATTCCCATACATATTTTTTTGTAATGTCACAAGTAATAATCTCAGGGTTTACTGGGTTTTACATGATTATTTTTGTATTGGTGGCGGAATACTAAAAGAAATAATCATTATCATGTGTTTATCTTTCTTCTTCTCACCGATTCCTAATGGTTAGAGGACAGTTTTGAGTCGTCCACTGTCGTTTCAAGGAATAGTACAACGGAGAGCGCGTCAAGTATAAACGCCTCGACCGTTTGGAGCGGTGCGCGCGCTGTCTGTGGAGACTCGCGCTGCCTTGTTTATACTTTCGCCTGCCTCCGTAGCACGAGTCTCCACAGACAGCGCGTGCACCGCTCTTGACCCGCACGCAACCGGAGTGGTCGTCATGGCGGCGCGCATTGTTTAGAGCAGATATAGGTGGATAAACAAGGCTTCCGTCTCCTCGCGGCTTCAGTTACACTGAAATGCGTCCACACCTCAGACACGTTGCTTCAGACAAGCACGTGCGGCTCGCGGTTTCTGTTTGCGTCATCACAATATTTCGGCCGTATTGTTTCGGTGATAAAAGTCTTTCGGCCGAAAACCGAAAATGCACTTTTGGGCCATTTTCGGCCGAAAATTTTCGGCGGCCGAATATTCGGTGCATCCCTATTTTTTTTTATATTGTACATTTTCATAAACTCAAACTTCTATAACTTTTTTTTTCTGTTTCACTTTCTTAATTTATTTACCTTTTACAAAAATCTGCCAAATGTATTCTTTAAAACGAGACAATCTTATGTCTATACTCCAAAGCATTCTTGAATTACAACCATTTAAGTACGAAATGTGCATTTTCACGTATATTCAAAAAAAGGGGGGTGACACTTAAGGGGTTAATAAAATATACAATCATTTATAGTTTGTTTGTGTTAGTTCACACTTCACAGTGCATTGATGAATATTAACAAATACAACTTTTGATTTTAATAATGCTTTAGTAAATGCTAATATTAATTAAATGCTGTTGAAGTATTGTTCATTCATCGTTAATGTTTAAACCAATGTTAGCTAATGAAAGCTTATTGTTAAGTGTTACCAAATATATTAACATTATATGTAATTTTGAATAAAACACTAGTTAAGATTAAAATAAAATATTTAATGTTTTATTATGTTAGCCGATACATCAAAAGTGTAAATCAAGACAAACTGTCATTAAAACAAAATGATATAAAATGTGCTTTAAAAATGTATAACTTATAATTTGTCTAATTACAAAGTGCACTTTTTAAAAGTATATAAGAAATATAGTCATAGTACATAGACTTTAAGTGCACTTATTTCATTTAATATTAAATTATCTGCAAGTACAGTTTTAAAAAAATATATATACTTAAGATTTAAAATACGCTACAAGTGCACATTCAGTCCAATTATGCACACACTGTAAAAAAAAATATTGTTGGTTTAACTTAAAAAAGTAAGTAACGTGGTTGCCTTAAAATTTTAATTTGATTGAACTGGAAAAAGTGAGTTAATACAACGAAAGAGATTAATTTAATCATCAGAAACTCAAAATAATAAGTTATCTCAACTTAATAAATTATTTAAGTTGATTTGACAAAAGAAAATATGTTGTGATAACGAATCTTGAAAATATTTTTTTACAGTGCATGTCTTTTTCACAAGGGTTGTCTTGAGCCATAGATGAGGCTTTAAAAGCATAGTTAAAGCATAAAAGTATCTTAGATAATCAGCAATCTTGATAAATTAGAAAAAAAGAGTCATAACACCTAACTAAAGCTGTATATTTTTGTGTAATTTGTCGAAATTGCAGGAAAAAAAATAGGAAGCTAAATTGTGCGCACGGTTTATAAATCGAGGGAACTAATTAGTAAATCATCCACACAATTTAGTAAATTGAGGGAACGAATTAGTAAATTGTGCACACAATATATGGAAATATCTGCTTGTTTGATCATCACGACCAGCCTGAGTTTGGGGCCTACTATCTGTTTATCTGAACAATGGTAGACATGGTATTCTCTCTTTGTATTCTCTCTATGAAAATCACAAACCACACAACAAGGTCCAAACGGCCAATCATAAATGACGGGAGACCCTGGAAATGGTTACCTAGCAACCATAATCCACTACCTCTGAAGTTGTTGTAAGTTGATTGGCCTGTCTGGTTGCCGTTAGCAATTGCCTCTGTTTGGATTGCCCTAGCAGCATTGTTTGTTTTTGTGCCCTTCCCCCCGGCGACTGGCCATGAGGTGGGCTGCATGCCGTTTTGCCGTGGCTACGATGGACTGTTTTATGCATTTGTGACTGATTTCTCCGTAAATTCATTTTTCAGTTTGTTTGGAAATTCGCTAGACGATTAGCAACCCTCTCACTCTTTCTATGATGATCCCTGCAGTGAACGTTGTGACTAGAGTTTGTTATTGATCCATTTTTTGAAGTGTTCTATTGTGTGCTGCTTATAATTATTAGTGTGCTTTACATTTGAGTGTGAGACATGAAGATGAACGATGTAAAATATTCAAAATGTACAATATCATATAACATAAGAGCATAACTGGTAAATTCAGCTGTGATTAATGGGATAGTTCAGCCTAAAATGATAATTTTGTCATCATTTACTCGCCCTCATGTTGATCCAAACCTGTATGACTTTATTTCTTCTTTGGAACACAAAAGAAGATATTTGGAAGAATGTTCATGCTGCTCTTTCTCCTAAAATAACCTTCACCTTTATTTCTCTAGTACTTTATACGTTACAGATTTTAAAAAAAAAGTAGCTTCACAGTAATAAACAGGAATACAAAATTATACATAAAATTCAGCTGTAACGCAGCTCTACAGAAGACAGTCGTTATTCAGTCGGTTCAATGTTGATTCAGCTCAGTTCAATAACAGTGTAAAGTTCATTGATATCTTTATTCAGCTCAAGTCGGTTCAATTTTGATTCATTTCAGTTCAATAACAGTGTAAAGTTCATTATTATCTTTATTCAGCTTGAGTCGATTCAATGTTGTTTCAGCTCAGTTCAATAACAGTGTAAAGTTCATTATTATCTTTATTCAGCTCGAGTCGGTTCAATGTTGATTCAGATTAGTTCAATAACAGTGTAAAGTTCATTATTATCTTTATTCAGCTCGAGTCGGTTCAATGTTGATTCAGTTCAGTTCAATAACAGTGTGAAGTTCATTATTATCTTTATTCAGCTCGAGTCAGTTCAATGTTGATTCAGTTCAGTTCAATAACAGTGTAAAGTTCATTATTATCGTTATTCAGCTCGAGTCGGTTCAGTGTTGATTCAGATTAGTTCAATAACAGTGTAAAGTTCATTATTATCTTTATTCAGCTCGAGTCGGTTCAATGTTGGTTCAGTTCAGTTCAATAACAGTGTAAAGTTCATTGTTATCTTTATTCAGCTCGAGTCGGTTCAATGTTGGTTCAGTTCAGTTCAATAACAGTGTAAAGTTCATTATTATCTTTATTCAGCTCGAGTCGGTTCAATGTTGATTCAGATCAGTTCAATAACAGTGTAAAGTTCATCTTTATTCAGCTCGAGTCGGTTCAATGTTTGCTCAGTTCAGTTCAATAAAAGTGTAAAGTTCATTAATATCTTTATTCAGCTCGAGTCGGTTCAATGTTTGTTCAGTTCAGTTCAATACCAGTGTAAAGTTCATTATTATCTTTATTCAGCTCGAGTCAGTTCAATGTTGATTCAGCTCAGTTCAATACCAGTGTAAAGTTCATTATTATCTTTATTCAGCTCGAGTCAGTTCAACGTTAATTCAGTTCAGTTCAATAACAGTGTAAAATTAATTATCTTTATTCATCTCGAGTCGGTTCAATGTTGATTCAACTCAGTTCAATAACAGTGTAAAGTTCATTATTATCTCTATTCAGCTCGAGTCGGTTCAATGTTGATTCAGTTCAGTTCAATAACAGTGTAAAGTTCATAATTAACTTTATTCAGCTCGAGTCGGTTCAATGTTGATTCAGTTCAGTTCAATAACAGTGTTAAGTTCATAAAGTTCAGCCACATTTGACACATTAAAACATTTGACTTCGGTACTATATTTACATGTTCTGAAGCCAAAGTTGACATACAGATTTAGAAAAACATGAGGATTATTAAAAGAATTTCTCGTTTTGGGTGAAGTATAATCTTCTTCATTGTGGGTCTGCCTGAGCTTCTGACAGTGAGGGTTACAGTAAGTGCAGTGCCTGGGGCTGAATGGAGGAAACACGAGCAATACAGGAATTCTGGAGAAGATGCAATACATATCACAAATCGGTGAACCTCATTTTTATAGCCATTGTGTTCGTCCTCCAGTTCAGTTGTTCAGCAAGTTCCCAGAATTCCTGTTTCCAGTTGCTGTGAGTTGATGCATGTTGGCTGCAATGAGAAGCACTCACTCATAAATCAATCTAATCGCACACACACATTCAAACACATAAATGTGCATTGTATAGACATGATCTCCAGACACACATGCAACGGGCTTGAGCTTCACTGTGACTTGCATGGACAGTGTGTGTGTGTTTGCGTATAAAAGCACATTTGATATGCCATATCCGATATGTTTGATGGCTGGTCTTCTGAGGTTGTGAGTAGATTTCTTTAGGTTTTAGGTCAGTTTTGTGGCCGAGAGAGCTCACCGCGCTGCAACCTGATGAAGACGAATGCAATTACAAAAAAACGTGTGCAACTTTAAAAACGCGCGCAAATACAAAAAAAACATCGCAAATTAAGAAAAACATCTTCATCAGTTCCACAACACACGTGTGCTCCAAGTACTCACAACACAACCAAATACAGAAACGCGCTGCAAATAAAACGGTCCACAACGGAAATGTTTCCGGGGAACCGAATAAGTGACGGACCCAACTGGGACTTGCTTTATTGCTCGTGAGCTTCCCTATGTCCTACTCCCTTCAAAGGGCAGACGGCAAAGCTCTTCAAGTGGGAATTTGGCGTGAGCATGACACCTAGTGTGTCATTTATGTAGCCGTTTGGAACTTGATGAAGGGAGCAACAACAGACAACTTAATGTAATTATTTTTACCTTGGATGTTCCTATGACAACGCAGCACTTTGTCCATCAGCTGTATAGCTGTTCTGACGACAGAAATATAATGATTAACATAACGGTTGCAAATAAATGATTTATTTTTTTTATTTTTACTTTATAAAAATCTGTTAAAATATCTGTTTTATATATCTGTACGTCAGTGCCATACATTACCTAACATTTTTAGGAAACTTTTCTTATGAAAATTTAAACATAAAATGAAACTATTTGTATAGTGTAACTGATGTATAGATTAATATCTTGCCTTCATGTTCTTCTAGATCTTTTTTTATTTATTTAGTTTAGTTTTCAGATCATTGTTCTTTTCTCATTTGTATTGTGATGACATTGAACATATTGTTAACACATGTTGTGTATTGTACACAAGTTGTATGTCATAATAATTTGAATCTCGGTGTTGTGCGGGGGAAAAGTCAAAAGAAATTAAATAAAACAAAGTAGAATTTTGAGTAAGCAAGGAGTATTGAACTATAAAAAATATCATATTATAATATTATTTATATATACAATATTATTTTAATAGTATAGTTTATTTATAAAAAAAATATATAGGCTTTGACTTCTTGTCAATAAAGGTTTTTTGCTGTAAGCACGTCCTGTGGTTCCAATCGGGTCCGTCACTTATTTGGTTCCCCGGAAACATTTCCGTTGTGGACCGTTTTATTTGCAGCGCATTTCTGTATTTGGTTGTGTTGTGAGTACTTGGAGCCCACGTGTGTTGTGGAACTGATGAAGATGTTTTTCTTAATTTGCGATGTTTTTTATTTTTTTGTATTTGCGCGCGTTTTTAAAGTTGCACACGTTTTTTTGTAATTGCATTCGTCTTCATCAGGTTGCAGCGCGGTGAGCTCTCTCGGCCACCGTAGTTTTGGCCCTTTCACCTCCACAATGCAGTGTGTAATTGTATCGGTCGTAAAATACTTTCTAATTTCTCAGATAAAATGGAGAGATATATTGAACACCATGTCTCTGTAAAACATTGATCGGATTGTTTGAGGATTGTGACCAGCCCGACACACAGCAACAATGACTCAGCAACAATCTTTTAGTCACTTGACTGGAAAGAGTGAGAGTACTTTGGTAGTTCATCTAACATGGCAGAGAAGCTGTGGGTGATGATTTGAGGATGATGTGATTCTCATGTATGATGAAACAGCTGAATCACTGTCTGCTCCAAGGTGGTTTTTGCCTGTGATCCAGCAAGCAGACAGACAACAATGTGGAAAATTGAACAAATACTAACATCAGTTTAATGCCATTCATCTCTTTCTCTCTCTTTCATAGGATGGAGATTATTGAAGCATTCACGTAGCAGACAGGCGCCAGGTGTTGAGCTGCACAGGTTAAATTGCTAACGTGAGATGTTTGTATTCTTGCACACACAGACACACGTGTGAATATGCAAAGGACAAATAAAAAAAAAAATCATGTACATAAATTACACACGCATTCAAACACACAAGCACACACAGTTACAGAAAGATGTCAATAGTATTATTAACACAAAAAACACGCTACTTCCTATGGACCTTCTTAGCTCTACAAATAAAAAAGTATCATTTTTCATACAAAACAAAAAAATATATATGTTAAAAAATAAGAGAGAGAAGACCAGCCGCAGTAAATGACCATAATCAGGTTTAAATAATTAAGCTTACAATAATCTATTTAAAAAAATAAAAATAAGAATAGTTTGCATTAAAAGCAATGATGATAGGTACCAGTATTATGATTATCATTATTATTGTTAGAAAAAGAAACATCGTAAGATTTCTACTTTTTCATTATGAATGGGACGTAAGGGGACTTCTGGGCAAGTTTTAATATTTTATCTTTTTATTTATCAATTTATTCATATTTGAAAAAAAAAACTTGGGGTGAGGTCTTTTGGTTTTCATGTTTTTTAAAGAAATACATGTAATAAACTTTGTAACTTATTGAAATGTGAATTACAATGATGTTATTTATGTCAACTTTTTTGATCAAACTTTTGTTTCTAATTTAAATACAAAATAAAGGTATTCAAGTAATGTCGTGTCACATTTGTATGCGTTATGGCCTCTGTGTGTAACAGTGAGAAAGTGTGTGTCATACTTAGATGCCTATTATATTTGATGGCTCTTCAAAGTGGAAAAGTCACAAAGCAGCACCACTAGAGGGATCCACTGTCATCACCTAACAGTCTGACACACCTTCGCAACAAACGCATTGCATGTAATCATAGACTAACACAAATTTTGAGAATAATATTACTCTCTAAATCCAGTCCAATGCAAAGCATGATAGGAACTAAAATCCTAGTATTAATTAAAGCAGCAAACATTATTCAAGCAGTCCCAACACAAATGCATGAAGGACTAGTGGACTGAATACAATAAAATGAAGTAGTGACTAAATATTTGCTGGAACCTGATCTTATTTTCCTGGATTATTTAAATATCTGTGTAGTCTATTTGCAACAAGTACATGCAAACCGCACCTTCCGCTACGGCACACTCAAATCAGATTACCAAACTCAAGCTATTTATATTAAAATCTAAATTTTTACTAAGACTATATATTACATTTGGTGTGTTCACACTTGGCAGGTTTGGTTTACGGCAAATTCTGGTCCAATTGCTCTGTTAGTGCGGTTCATTGGAATAAGTGTGAACGCTGCCATCCAAACTGTTACAGTGGAGGCTCCCGCTCTGTCTTCTCTCCGCCACCAGAGGGAGCCTTCACCAGAATATTGATCATTGGCTTTAAACTCAAATTCCCATCATGCCTCTTACCTGGGACTGATTGCGTCACACACCTGCACGCCATTAACACACACACATAAAAGCCACGTCCACACACCACACCAGTGCGAAGTCTTGATTTGCCCCGGTGATCATTTCTGAGCGTTTATATCCTGATTCTGGTTTTGGACTTTGGACTGTTTGACTCTTCTACGATTGATATCTGCCTGAACTCGGACTGTTACTGATTACGATTATTGCTGCCTGCCCTGATCTCTGCCTGTTTCCTGGATTATCCTGTTGTCTTGTCTGCATTGCCCTGTCTGCCTCGTCTTGACCCTGCCTGTACGACCTTGTTAAATTAAAGCTGCAAATGGATTCCTCTGTGCATCGTGAATCATTACAGAAGACTTCGCCACTAAACAATCCAGCAGCCGTCATGGAACTCACCTCTGAACTCACATCCCAAGCCTCTCGTTTGGATTTACATCATCATCAGCTCAGCCACCTGACCACGCTCACCGAACAGCTCGTACAGGGTATGCAGGAGCTTCGCACCGCTGTTGGTATTGTACCAAGCGCACCTGCTACACCATCACCACCACCGAGTGTTCCCTCTGAAACCGTGAGTACAGCAGTAAATCCCCGACTCGCATTTCCTGACAAATTCGACGGTAATCCAACTAAATGCAAGGGATTTCTTTTGCAATGCACACTCTTTGTCGACCAACAACCGGCATTATATGCCACTCAAGCCAGTCGCATTGCGTTTGTTTGTTCCCTGCTCACCGGCAAGGCATTGGAATGGGCTACGGCAGTCTGGAAACCAGAGGGGTCTTCATTCACCACATTTCAAGAATTCCTTCAACAGTTTCGTCAAGTCTTTGAGCATACTACAGAGGGAGGAGACGCTGGAGAACAACTCCTAAATCTCACCCAGGGAAAGAGTACCACCGCCGAATACGCCCTTACGTTTCGCACCCTCGCTGCACAGACGAACTGGGTCGAAGATACATTAAAAACGCTGTTCAGGAAAGGGCTCACTGCTGAACTTCAATCTGAATTAGCCTGTCGAGATGAAGGAAAGAACCTGAACGAGTATATTAGTCTGGCCATTCAAGTCGATAATCTCATGCGTTCCAGACGCATTACCCGGGCACCCATCCGTCACTCACTCGAGGCAGCTAACGCTCACGAACCCATGCAGATCGGTTTCACGCACATCACTCCAGAGGAACGGGAACGCAGACAACAACATCGTCTCTGCATGTACTGTGGTCAACCCGGCCATATGAAGCTCTCCTGTCCAGTCCGACCCCCAACTCGCACTCCTTCGGTGAGTCCTGTAAACAAATATCAAAGATCTCCATCCAGTTTCACTCTCCCCATTCGCTTAATTATACAAGACCAATGTATTGAAACTACAGCCCTCATAGACTCCGGAGCAGCTGGAAATTTCATTTCTCAAACATTCGCCAGACAAATCCAACTCAAACTTAATCCTTGTCATTCTTCCTTGTCAGTGGAGGCGCTAGATGGACATCCCATCGGAGAGGGTAAAATCCAGTGTGAAACGGAGAAGGTCCAAATGCAGATTGGTTCTCTTCATTCTGAGCAGATTCAATTTTATGTCATTCACGCTCCACATCATTTCATCATTCTCGGCCACCCTTGGTTGCAAACTCACAATCCACACATTTCCTGGAAGGAGGGACAAATCATCCGTTGGAGTGAAACCTGTAACAACCACTGTCTGTCTAAAGTCAAACGAGTGACCTGTTCCAAGCCAGAACCAGACACCTTAAACCATGAGCTAGGAGAGCTACCGGCAGTTTATTCTGATCTCACGGAAGCCTTCAGCAAGGAAAAAGCTTCTCAACTTCCTGAACATCGTTCAACAGACTGTGCCATTGACTTAATGCCCGGTGCTTCACCTCCTAAAGGTAGAATTTTTCCCCTATCAAAACCTGAGTCTGAGGCCATGAAGAAATACATTGAAGAAGAGACAGCCAAAGGGTTCATTCGACCTTCCACCTCACCTGCCGCTGCTGTTTTTTTCTTTGTCAAGAAGAAGGATGGGGGACTCAGGCCTTGCATTGACTATCGCGGGTCAAATGATATCACCATCATATCGTTACCCCTTACCTCTTGTGCCAGCCGCATTGGAACAGCTGAGACAGGCTCAATATTACACCAAGCTCGATCTACGCAATGCATATAACCTGATTCGCATACGTGAGGGGGATGAATGGAAAACGGCCTTTTCCACCACTAGTGGGCACTATGAATACTTGGTCATGCCTTTCGGCTTATCTAACAGTCCTTCCGTCTTTCAGGCGTTTATGAATGATGTGTTTCGTGACATGCTGGACAAATGGGTGATCATGTACATCGATGATATCCTGATTTACTCAAACTCACTGGAGGAACACATCCAACACGTCAGAGCAGTGCTTCAACGTCTAATTCAGTTCCAGTTATATGCCAAGATGGAGAAGTGTGAGTTTCACCAAACAAGCGTCTCATTTCTGGCTTACATCATCAGTCAGGAGGGAGTTGCCATGGATGACAAGAAGGTGAGAGGAGTGCTGGATTGGCCATTACCAGAACTACAGAGATTCTTGGGATTTGCTAACTTTTATCGACGATTTATTAGAAACTTCAGTCTCATTGCTGCTCCACTAACAGCTCTAACCAAACGTCATAGCTCTCGAGTTTCCTGGAACCCCGAAGCACAGCAAGCCTTCCAGGAGCTGAAAACCCGGTTCACCACTGCACCCATTCTACGTCATCCTGATCCAGAGCGTCAATTCATTGTGGAAGTAGATGCCTCCAACACAGGAGTCGGGGCCATGGTATCTCAACGACAGGGAGACCCAGCCAAGATGTACCCGTGTGCTTTCTTCTCCCGCAAACTTTCTCCAGCCGAGGAGAATTATGATGTTGGGAACCGCGAACTGCTAGCCATGAAACTGGCTCTAGAAGAATGGCGACACTGGCTGGAGGGAGCGACGGAACCATTTATCATTCTCACGGACCACAAAAATCTAGAGTATCTTCGATCTGCCAAACGCCTCAATCCTCGTCAAGCAAGATGGGCACTGTTTTTCACCCGATTCAACTTCACTGTCACTTACCGCCCAGGCACCAAGAACATCAAAGCCGATGCCCTCTCTCGCCAAACTGAAGAAACAGTCCACAATCACAACCCCGAAAACATCATCCACGAGAATCTGTTAGTAGCTCCAGTCCAGTGGGATATCATAACCGAGATCCAACAAGCCAATCTCCAGACTCCCACCCCCATCGATTGTCCAGCCAACCTCCTCTTTGTTCCTGAAGCACTACGATCTCGCCTCCTCGATCAGGTCCACTCCACCCCTAGTTCCGGTCATCCTGGGATCTCTGCCACCATTCAGCTACTACAAAATCGATTTTGGTGGCCCACCCTCTCACCCGACACCATCAAACATGTCCAGAATTGCATCAATTGTCAAACTTCCAAATCTACCCGTAAATTACCAGCAGGCCTTCTATGTCCCCTTCCAACACCTCAACGACCATGGTCACACATTGCCATAGACTTCATCACAGACCTTCCCAGTTCTCAAGGACACACCACAATCCTCACGATAGTGGATCGATTCTCCAAAGCCTGCCGTCTCATTCCCCTCACTAAACTTCCCACTGCCTTCGAAACAGCTGAACTCTTATGCAACCAAGTATTCAGATTTTACGGACTACCTGAAGACATACTATCTGACAGAGGACCTCAGTTTACTTCCAGAGTCTGGTCTGCATTCTTCAAACATTTAAACGTGAACATCAGCCTCACTTCTGGTTATCACCCACAGTCCAACGGTCAGACCGAACGTCTAAATCAAGACATCATCCGCTTCCTGAGAACCTACTGCCAGCAACACCAACATGACTGGAGCAGATACTTGTTCTGGGCAGAATATGCTCAAAATTCATTGGTCAAACCTGCTACTGGTATCACCCCCTTCAAATGTATACTGGGCTTTCAACCTCCTCTCTTTCCATGGTCCGGTGAACCAACAGAACTCCCATCTGTCACGGAATGGCTGCACAAAAGTGAAGAGGTCTGGGACCAAGCGCACACCCATTTGAGGCATGCTGTCAGGCGTCAAGAACAACAAGCCAACCGTCATCGTCGTCCTGCCCCAGAATACCAGAGTGGTCAATGGGTATGGCTGTCAACCAGAGACTTACGCCTCAGACTTCAATGTCGCAAACTCAGTCCCAGGTATGTTTGTCCCTTCCAAATTATAAGACAAATATCACCTGTTTCATTCCGTTTAGACCTGCCCGCTAACTACCGTATTTCTCCCACTTTTCATGTTTCCCTGTTAAAACCCGCTGGTGGTCCGAGGGGAGAGACGGAGGAGGGGGCCACCTCTCAGGGCCCTCCTGCCTTTCTGGTTGACGGCGAGGAGGCCTACAAGGTGCACAAGTTGCTGGATTCCAGACGTCGGGGTAACATGCTCCAATATCTGGTCGATTGGGAGGGGTACGGTCCGGAGGAACAGTCCTGGGTCAATTCGAAGGATATCCTGGACCCCACTCTCATTGAAGAGTTCCATAGGACTTACCAGGAGAAACCGGCCCCCCGACCCCGTGGGAGACCCCGACGACAATTGCCTTCTCGCGTCTGGAGCCGCTCGCAGGGGGGGGGGCTCTGTTACAGTGGAGGCTCCCGCTCTGTCTTCTCTCCGCCACCAGAGGGAGCCTTCACCAGAATATTGATCATTGGCTTTAAACTCAAATTCCCATCATGCCTCTTACCTGGGACTGATTGCGTCACACACCTGCACGCCATTAACACACACACATAAAAGCCACGTCCACACACCACACCAGTGCGAAGTCTTGATTTGCCCCGGTGATCATTTCTGAGCGTTTATATCCTGATTCTGGTTTTCTGGTTTTGGACTTTGGACTGTTTGACTCTTCTACGATTGATATCTGCCTGAACTCGGACTGTTACTGATTACGATTATTGCTGCCTGCCCTGATCTCTGCCTGTTTCCTGGATTATCCTGTTGTCTTGTCTGCATTGCCCTGTCTGCCTCGTCTTGACCCTGCCTGTACGACCTTGTTAAATTAAAGCTGCAAATGGATTCCTCTGTGCATCGTGAATCATTACACAAACAAGCGGACCGAGACTAACCTTTTTCGGGGGCTTTCGGCCCACTTCCAAATGAGCTCTGGTGCGGTTCGACTGAAATATGAACACACTGGGACCAAATACATCCAAACAGACCAAAAACAGGAAGTGATGTCACAAAATGCGACCCTAAAAAAAGGACGAATACTCAAGCATACAAGTTTTTCTCATCATAGTAGCTATGTTGCCCATTACAGTTCAGTACAGGCGTCGGAACCGCACAGAAACCAAAATTTAGTCATTATGCTTAAAGGAGTAGTTCAGTTTTTTAAAAAAACTTTTGCTGATAATTTACTCACCCCCATGTCATCCAAGATATCCATGTCATTCTTTCTTCAGTCGAAAAGAAATTAAGGTTTTTGATGAAACATTCCAGCATTTTTCTCCATATAATGGACTTCAATGGGAACCAAACGGTTCAAGGTCCAAAGGACAGTTTCAGTGCAAACTGACAATGAATAAGGGTCTTATCAAGCGAAACGAACACTCATTTAAAAAAAAAAAAAAAGTTTAAGTTTTATAAGCTCAAATGCTCGCCTTGCTCTGTTCTGTGATGCACGTTCGTGACTCTCCTGTTTGAACTCGTTTGTCTAAATGAACGAATCTTTTTCCGAGTCATTTGGTTGATTAAAAGAACGAAATGAACGAATTGACTTGGAAAAAGATTTGCTCACTTTGATAAACGAGTTCGAACAGGAGAGTCAGAGTGCACAGAACAGAGCAAAGGCGAGCATTTGAGCTTATAAAACTTAAACTTTGTTATTTATTAATTAAATGAGCGATCGTTTCGCTTGATAAGACCCTTATTCACCATCTGGAATCGTTTAAAGCCCTTTGAACAGTTTGCAGTTTGTACTGAAAGTGTCTTTTGGACCTTGAACCATTTGGTTCCCATTGAAGTGCATTATATACGGAAAAATTCTGGAATGTTTTCATCAAAAACCTTATTTTCTTTACGACTGAAGAAAGAATGACATGAGCATCTTGGATGACATGGGGGTGAGTAAATTATCAGCAAAAGTTTTTTTAAAAAGTGAACTACTCCTTTAAGTACAGTTGTCACTGAAGTTGGAGAACGATTTTTTTCCGAGTTCCTCGGAGGCTCCCCCCTTTTGAAATCGCAAAATAAAATCCAGGTTTGTTGATTGGCCGATGATTTGCGGGGCGGGCCAATGAGAAAACCTGTAGGCACCTCTTCCTAATCTCAACCAGAGCCAACCAGCGAGCTTGAGACGGGGTTAAACGTCAGTGCATCCACTTCAGTGCATCCCAACGTGTGTATGCACTATTCTAAAGCATTTGTAGAAACAGTTCTACTAGTTTGTGACAAAAAGTGCACTTTGAATACATGGATGATGCTTATTTAACCGAAAAAAATGAAGTGTGGAATGTCAGACACTTTTGCAGCTTTACTTTGCCAAAAGGGAAGGGCTGCATCCGAAATCCCATTCTTCCCTACTATATAGTAGGCGAAAAAATTGATCTATGTCTGAATTCACAGTACTCATAGGCAGAAAGTACTTGGATGACATACTTCTGGTGAGATTCTGAAGTGTGCATACGATGGACTTTACTATCCCATGAGGCCACGGGAGAGGATTTATGAGTGGCAGTGAAGCGACACAAGGTTGGTCACATGATATTGACAACATGTGGTATGTCCGGATCATATTCTTACTACACACACTCATACTACACTAGTCAACATTTGAAGTGGATTAAAACCTTTCATTACATGAAATTTGAACAATACCCGTTCTTGTCTTGGGACATCTTTAACTTTTTTGATCCACTTCAAATGTTGACTACTGTCTACACACTTTTTAGCAGTCTTAAAGTATTTACTTGTTCGAGTACGAGTATGCAATTTCGGACACAGCCCAAGGATGTCAGACTACAGTGTTGGATAAAAACATACCCTTTTAAACCTAATAGCTAGCCTAGTTGAGTAGCCTTCAGTGTGTATACTGCATTTGTCATTTGGGACACAAAAACAATAATTTGGTTTATTTATGTATGCTAGGAGTTCTTTGTTTAACTCAGATCATGGTCATAAAGTGTGGGGAAAATTGATAATACATTTTGAGTACAGGCTATCTGGCAGTAGATGTTTTTAAAAAGTAGCCTAGGCTATGTCATTTTTACCATCAAAGTTATTCCAGTGTTTCTTTAAAGTTGTTTCTTTAAAGTTGTCCGGTCTTTAAAAATGTTATTAAAAAGTTAGTTGGCCAACAAAAACTTCATCTAATTGTTGATAAATATTGAATCAACAATTTTTAAATGTTACATTTTTTTCTTCAATGTTTAGAGAACATAGCTTTTCGAATCCGGAAGAGTGTGATGAGCGTCTCTCTCTCTCTCTCTCTCTCTCTCTCTCTCTCTCTCTCTCTCTCTCTCTCTCTCTCTCTCTCTCTCTCTCTCTCTCTCTCTCTCTCCCCTCTCTCTCCCTCGTCATGATTTTTAAGTCCCGCCCGTTCCGTTATTCGTGTCTCTCTCTGTACCGACGCTTGTCCACGCCTGTCCCACTCCCGTGCGCTCGCGCTCATCACCGGGGCCAAGCGGAAGAAACTCTCCTAAACGGCTTTGAAATCCCACAATCAAGATTTTCCATTCAAACTCGCCTCAGCTGGTGTTTTGTTAAGCACTTTCTCCGTCAAACCGATTCTTACCAAGTTGAAAACTTTTTTTGTCTTGAGAGAAGAGATGTGGGTGGTAAACAGTCTGGCCGAACCGTAAACCCACTAACGGAGCCGAAAAACCAGCGCAGAGAAAACAGCTTCTGGAGCGACAAACATCCTCACGGTCCGCTGTGTCAACAGAATGAGGTGAGTCTCTCCTTCTGTTATTAGTGTATATCATTTATTACAGCAGTTACTATGTGTGTGTGAGAGAGACGTGTGTGTGTACCTGGTAACGTTACTGAGTTATTTGCTACGTTACGGGGACCAAATGTCCCCTTGTGGGGAATTTCTTTTGGTCTCCGTGAGGAAAACAGCTTAAAATCAAATGAAATAAGAATTCTGAAACTGTAAAATGATTATTTTAGTATTTCAAAAAATATTTTAGGGTCAGGGTTAGGGGATAGCCGTTTACTTAGGCTATAAAAAAAAAACATTACGTCTATGGAGAGTCTATGTAAAGATATAAACAAAAAGTTTGTGTGTGTGTGTGTGTAACGTTACCTATATTTTGGGGAGAGATTTGTATCCAGAAGTGAACTAAACTTACCTGACAAGACTTTTTGCTACCTCCTTAAATACTAGCTGTAAGCTATGCAACTTAAAGCTGCAGTCCGTAGCTTTTTTGGGGTTAAAAATTATCCAAAATACATATTTGAAAATACATTACCAGCCAGTGTTCAAAACTATTTGGTTGCGTTAGCTCGATTCAAAGCGGTAAGCTTGTAATAATGCTTTTAATTCCAGTGGTACTGCTGGATTTCAGCGGGAGAATCAAGCATGTCTTTGCGTCATTACGTCACATCTGTACACACGCATCTGTACACATAAAGAAGAGTCTCGGCTAGGGTTGTGTATCGTTTGAATTTGAACGATTCTGATTCCGATTCCTTGTTTCGATTCCGGTTCCCAACGATTCTTGATTCCGATTCTTTTAAGAGGCAGGGTCAAAAAAGTTTAGCTAACCTTGCTAACCAATGGTCTTTCTGAAGGAAATACTCCTTTCTTAAGGGAAATACTCTGCATTTTGCCGAGATTTTTATATTTTTAGAAAAGTGAAGCCACACTTTTGACCGCCGACGTAAGCTACTCATGTTCGACTCGCGTGGTTATGCCAACACTTCCGGTAGACGCTTCTTCATTGGTGTTGTTCAGTGGTTTCTTCTTCTGGTCGGCGGAGTGTGAATATCGAAACTAGGAATCGAAATTTTTACTTTTGAACGATTCCGGGAAAAACAAATAGTTAGTCCCGGTTCCAATCGATACTCGATTCTCGATACCCAACCCTAGTCTCGGCTAGTATAAGCTATATTGGTTCATTACGTCACATCTGTACACATAAAGAAGAGTCTCAGCTTGTAGGCTATATGTTACCCCTTTTCCACCGAAAAAAGAACTGGTTCGGAACTGGTGCTGGTTCAAAGTTGGTTCGGAGCTGGTTCAACTTGCGAACCCGTTCAGAACCTGTTTGCTTTTCCACTGACTAGAGCGCCCAGGGAACGACGTCGTTACGTCACTGTGTACGTCGCTTGCAAATACATTGCTTTAGGATTATCTCTAACTCGTGTACCAAGAAAACTTTAAAAACAATTGAAATATGTAAGTCTTTTAATCATTTCGTTTGATATGTAATCTTTTCTGATAAGTTATGTACCCCTATCTTGTGTCTTTTTTTCTTTCCATTTATTTGTTCTATATCGTGACTGTTTTCTTCTTTGCTTATGTTTCAAAAAATAAATAAAACGCTTGCGTGTTTCTGCAGTTTCTCCTGGCTTTGCGATGGTCAGAAAATATGTTTAAAAGAACCGAGAAGAACGCATCTAAACCCGCCCCGTAAACATGACGTGTTAAAAGAACGGTTCTAGTCCAGCAAAGAGTTGGTGCCGCTTTGGAACCAGTTCTCGCGGCCGCGAACCGGTTCTTTGGCTGTCGAAACACAAAGAACTGGTTCGCGCGCAGGCACCGGCTCCGAACCGGCTCTCAAAATGCTTTGGTGGAAAAGGGGCTTGTGAGGATGTTGGAGGTGGAGATTTATAGCCTTTTTCTCATAGCACTTGATATAATTAAACTTATCAGTTTGATGGCGGATCCAGAAAGGGTTAAAACGACAATCACCAGTGACAAAAGATTCACCCGCTGTAAAATGTAAAAGACTTCGCAAAAGAGGGTGTTGAAGTACAACTCATGTAAAGTTGATAATTCCGCGAATGACTGCAATTGCAGATTTCGAACAGAGATGGCGACAAAGAGGAAAAACGCCGGACTGCAGCTTTTTGTTGAAGTGATGACGTCACTTTGTAGGACAATTCGGAAGCTAGCGGCGCATGGGTTCCCTCGATTAAAAAAAGCTATGCATTTTTGACATTGACTTTTGGAAAATCGCAAAAAATAAGATCTGTGTTCAACAAAGAGTTGTGACCCTTACACATTTTGTCTATCAAGATAGTCAAGTTAATCCCAAATGTATACATTTTGAAGCCTATATAACGTTTAAAAAACACAAGCAGGTGGTGTGTTTTATGTCATAGATCAAAACGTGAAGATATTTAGAGGCTTTGTTCACCACAGACCTTATTTCAGGCAATTTAGCAAAAACCCATTCAAAAATCCCATAGACAGAGCGAGGGAACCAGAAGTGCTAAAATGCTAACTCACTTCCACATTTTGGCCTACAGAGTGACGTCACACTTCGGCACTCTATACAACCCTACAGGCTGATCAAGACCCAGACGAGAAGTGGAGGTTATTACATGCCTGCCAAATAAATCAATAATTTGACTCAAAAATATTGATTTAAAAAGGTGTTTATTGATTTAAATTAGTTTCTAGTATCCTGAGTGAAGAGAAGTGTGTCCATGGCAACGCTCTCTTTTTCATGGCAACGGTGTTACACCAGACAACAGTCTGTTGTCAAAAAATAATGTACCGCATTCTACATTTGAATTTAACCAAGCCATGTAATAAATAAAAACAATACAAGTCTATGGAATATCCCATTTAGAAAGCTATTTAATTCTTAAATGTGAACTAGGTGTGAATTAAGGATTTTAACTTTTGCCTTGTGTAAGGTTTCTTGCCAAAAACATCAGCCCAACACATTAGTAGTGAACATAACATATTACCTATATGAACTGGAACAGTGTAATTGAGGTAAAAGAAGTCATTGAAAAGTGTAAACTAGGTTGGGTGGCCCCATTATCAATAAATTGATAAACGCACATTTAACCTGCACAAATCTGTGATGGAATCATGAATATTAATTAATACAGCAACCAAATAAGTACCAAAAACAAGATGTTTTACCATTATGTTTCTATTTTCAGAGTTAGGTTCTTTTATTTTAGGAAGAAAATCTATCGAGTTGAATATTTTTGTGGTTGATTGGGGGTTGCACAATTGAAAAGGTTAGGAAACACCAAAGAGCATACGCAATAGTTCTCTATTGTAAGGTTAATCATTTTCTTCATTAGCTAATAAGCCTTTGAGCACTGTCCCAATTACCCAACATCATGCTGTCCCAACATCTGTGTAGGGTTGGGTATCGAGAATCGAGTATCGATTGGAACCGGGACTAACTTTTCGTTTTTCCCGGAATCGTTCAAAAGTTAAAATTTCGATTCCTAGTTTCGATATTCACAGTCCGCCGAGCGGAAGAAGAAACCGCTGAACAACACCAATGAAGAAGCGTCTACCGGAAGTGGTGGCATAACCGCGCGATTCGAACATGAGTAGCTTACGTCGGCGGTCCAAAGTGTGACTTCACTTTTCGAAAAATAACGAAATCTCGGCAAAATGCAAAATTTGTGACAGAAGGAGAATTTCCTTCAGAAAGGATTATTTCCTTCAGAAAGACCGTTGGTTAGCAAGGTTAGCTAAACTTTTTTGACCCTGCCTCTTAAAAGAATCAGAATCGAGAATCGTTAGGAACCGGAATCGAATCAAGGAATCGGAATCGGAATCAGAACCGTTCAAATTCAAACAATACACAACCCTACATCTGTGTTTGGGTTGGTGGGACAAAATAAAAACTTAATTCTGAAAATAGAAAGATAAAATCAACACATTTTTAGATTTTGATGCAGTACTGCATCATATTCATGTTTCATATTCATGATCAAAGGTTTGTGTAAAATAGCTGCTATGGCAATGTTATGACCTTATTATGAAAACTGGCAAAATAGGCCTATGTCATTTTCCTCACTTCATGCATTTCAGGGTCAACTTCCTGTTTGCACGCCCCGCTCACCAACATGATGTCATATTAATGAAGACATCCAATTTCGATCATGTGATCTCACAGCTAGGACTCTTTAGACAAGAAAAACGCCTGTGATCCAACAAAACGACTAAATGTTGTCCTCATGATTCGATTACGATTCAGAGGGCTGCGATTCGATTCTGTGTGACTATAAATACTTTGCTTTAAGGATGATTTGCCACCAGATGGTTCCCCGAGAACTAATGGTTCCTTTAGGAACAGTTTCCTGGTTGCATTCGCACCGCCAGTAGGAGCTCTGAAGTAACGTAAGTCGCGCTTATTGTCATGACTTTTATTTTGACGGCGCTGAGAATACCAGCCAGAGCCTGAACACACAGTGCTCGCATTCTCCGTGTTCATTAGTTTATGATCTGTTTAACACAGTCCTGTCTAAGACGTTATTAGATAGAACTGTTATACATAGAAGGCCAGTATGAAAGGTATTAGTGTATGCCGTCGTGTGGTTAATGTCCAGTGTTGCTAGCTGAGCAGAAATACATAATCATGTTTCTCTTGGTCTCCTCAAAGTTGCGTTGGATTTTCTCCTCAGCGTAAAGGTTAAGAGGTCCATCTATCACTGTTTTCCATGTTAGTTTCTGGAGTAAATATATAGGCTATAATCTGTGCGTTTAAACATGCGTGTACAAATAACGGGTGCTGGTGTTTCGTTTGCTTTCGGCCCATCAGCGTCACTAACGCGTAGTCCCTTCCTATAGCGCTGGTTTAGACCCGACTCTAAAGTAGGAGCTACATTAGTTCCTCCAAAAGGAGTTCCTAAAGCTAAAATAGTTCCTAGTTCCTGCGGTGCAAATCCGCCAAAAAGTACTTCTGCTAATATTTCTAGGAACTATGAAAAGGTGCCTCTGGTGCGAAAGCCCTTTAGGTGTACCTTATAGTTAAAAATGTAATAAAATTAGGGCTGTCAAACGATTAATCGCGATTAATCGCATCCAAAATAAAAGTTTGTGTTTACATAATATGTGTGGGTGCACTGTGTATAATTATTTTATATGTAATAATTATACAAACACACATAAATACAAACACATGCATGTATATTTAAGAAAAAAATATTATATATATATAAAATATTTATATTTATATATAATAGAAGTTATATATAAATCTATACACAGTATATACGTGAAAATATTTCTTAAATATATACAAGCATGTGTGTGTGTGTGTGTGTGTGTGTGTGTATATACTGTGTATATATATATATATATATATATATATATATATATATATATATATATATATATATATATAATTATACACAGTGCACCTACATATATTATGTAAACTCAAATTTATATTTTGGATGCGATTAATCACGATTAATCGTTTGACAGCCCTAATTTATATATTATAGAAATTATATATAAATCTATATACAGTATATACATGAAAGTATTTCTCAAATATATACAAGCATGTGTGTGTATTTATATATAAAATAATTATACACAATGCACCCACATATATTATGTAAATACAAACTTTTATTTTGGATGCGATTAATCGCGATTAATCGTTTGACAGCCCTAGTTATAATAAATATTTATATTTATTATATCTAAATTATTTATATAAATATTTAATAATATTTATATAATAATAATAATTATTATTATCATTATTATTATTATTTATATACATATTTAAATATTTATTAATAAATATTTTTATTTATAATATATATTATTATAAAAGGGGAAACACTTCTGTTTAATACCAACTTTAAATTACTAGTATAAACTCTACCCTACTAGTAATTTAAAGTTGGTATTAAACAGAAGTGTTTCCCCTTTTGTGATGTATATCAGTGTGAAACGGCTTCTGGAACCAGAACAAAATGTAGCAACGAACTTGATTTAGTCCGTGGGGAATTGATTGGATGGTTGTGGTTTCCTATTAGTGGATCTCTTGTGAGTGACAGGTTGTCCCGCCCTCGTGCCAGTAAACATGTCATAAGAGAAGAGATGTCGCTGCAAGAGGTAGAAGTTATTTTGATTAAGATTATGAGAGGACATGATTTTTATTTATAATATATATTATAAATAAAAATATTTATTAATAAATATTTAAATATTTATATTAATAATAATAATAATAATAATAATTATTATTATATAAATATTATTAAATATTTATATAAATAATTTAGATATAATAAATATAAATATTTATTATAACATTTATAATAAATACTGCAATATTCCATAAAAATATTAGAATTGTCTATTTTGATTTCATGTTGACTTTAATGGGAACCCCCATTTAGACAGTCAGATTGACACGTGCAAGTGTGTGTGTGTGTGCGTGTGTGTGTGTGTGTGTGTGCATTCATGTCCGCTGAGCTGGATTGTATGATGGACCACAGTTCAAGAGTCCATGTGTTTTCCTTTCGTCAGCTCTTTCTGTCCATCTGCTATGAAACATTTACCCAACATTCTCACTTCATGAGGCGGCAGCACACTGAGGTTTCACCTTAAATTGGAACTTTCTCAAAATAAATAGACATGATGTGACTAATAAACCATCAGTTAAAGGCCAGCACGTCACATCTTTAAACATCTGCTCTTACCTTTGACCTGATTAGAAGTGACATATATACAAAAAGAGGAGGTCAGTTGTCACACTTTACCCCATGGATGATTCTCATGCTAGGTTCATTTTTAAAAAGTCAAACATCCCTCAATAGTGGGGCATGTTGTCACAATGGGAACAGGCTATGTTTCCATCTAAATATATAGTTTAAAAAAATAATGAAAGGGCAAAAGTCATCAATTCTCATCATTCACAAGCTCTCAATATGACAAACATTCGTTACAATACGCTTCCATTAGTTTACATGAGTAAACTTCATTAGTTCATGAACTTTTTAACATTTACCAATACTGTATTCAAATCAAAAGTTGTTATTTTAATATTATTTAATGGACCTGAGCTGCATGAACTAACAATGAACAGTGTTTTTATTAATAACGTTAACTACGATATGATAAAAACTAATGAATTTTTAGTTAACGCATTAACTAATGTTAATAATTTGGAGCGTATTGTAAAATGTCACCATTATGAAGATGGAGTGAGAATCTCAGTGCCAGAGCTGTTCAACTTCAGCTGTGAATGAAAACGCCTGCCATTATGTGGCTTGAATGTTTTCCATTCAAAAGCACAACGTGAGCTATAAAACGTGTGAAGCGCTAAAATGAATTCAAAGTCACATTGAAATGAGTTTGATTTTAATACCCAAATGAACCCAACAGCAATGCAAAATCACTCCCCTATGTTCCGTCTTCATGTCAGAACATCTGCTGTTGGATGTTCAGATGTGTTTAACACACTTTTTCCTACATCCAGTGATGCTGTTTCAAACTTTCCATTCATCATCTCTGGTTTGATGGTTTGCTGTATGAAGTCCAGGGTTGCTCCCTCCCATCAGGATCGTTTGGGCTGATCACTCACCACAGTATCAGTCGTGACTATTTAAAGCCTTCTATTTAGTATTACTTACTATTATGATTTATTTATTTAGCTATTGTTAACATCAATGCATATTAAGTATTAAAACTAAGAGATGAGAAAGTACTGGTGATCAGCAATGCTGGATTTCTGACCATACTTTGGTTGTCCGTCTTGACGGGATGGGCCAAAAGTGGCCCATAACACAGGTCTCTTTTAGAGTTTTAATAACTATTGGTAACACTTTCTTCACCCTTGGGGCATTCGTGGTAAGAGATTCAGACTGGTGACCCGAAGGTCGCGGGTTCGATTCTCAAGAGTGGCCCTGTGCAAAGCATCAAACACTCAAAGCTCCCAGGGGTCGAGACAAAAAATGGTTTCCTCCTGGTGAGTGTGTCCTCACTAATCACTGCTCCTTATGTGTGTGTGGATGGGTTAAATGTAGACTAGGGCTGCACAATATTGGTAAAAAATGGCATTGCGATATTTTATTTTTCCGCGATATATAAACAATTTCTCCAGATGACTTGAATAGCTCTATTTGGAAAGAATGAATCATTCTAGAATGACTGGGGTGGTTTTGTCATGGAGTAAATCCGCATAGAAACTAATATTAATAGAATGTTAACTAATGTAGTTAACTAGACTTTAATAAATGGAACCTTATTGTAAAGTGTTTCCGATTTATGTCGCTTGAGTTCAGTGTTGGATAGATAAGTTGTTTTAACCATTCATTAAAGTGAATCGGTTCAAAGGAGTCAATAGTTTGTGAATCGGACGTGTCATTAACGGACCACGGCACACGTTGTGTGATCATCCAGGCAGGGGTGCGTTTCCCGAAAGCATCGTTAGCCAACTATGGTCACAAGTTCCGTCGTTATCAGCATAGTTCAACGAGTCGGTGTTTCCCGAAACAATCGTTCCAACAAACATTCGCAAACATCATCGCAAAATTGTGTGGTTTGAACGACAGCTCTCGACCTATGGTTAGAGGCATCGTTTCTATTTTGCATCACATTTGGACGTAATAAATCCTCATCTTGAACAAAATGAGCAAGCTGACATTCAGCACAACCGGTGTCTTTTATTTAGAACACATACAAATGTAATTTACGACTTTTAGTTTGTCAAAAGATTTAAAGTATCGTGTTTGTAGAATGCGCATGTGCAAACGTTCTAGACTATGTAAGAACGAGCCAAATATTGAGTCTGGTAATTAAGCAAAACAACTGAGAACAATTAGAAATAGTCCGCAGATGACTTGTCCGTAATTTATATATAAAAAATCTAGCGTTAATTGGATATCAAACAGTTTCATTAAAAGTAGTTATTACTCCACTATGAGTGAAACCAACGTGGTTGAACGATACTTTGCGACAGTGGGTTTCGGGAAACAGTCGTGACTAGCTAATTGATTTTTCCAACGATGCATTGGATTATGTTAGTGAAGCAGCAAACTACATCGTTGTACAGGAAACGCAGCCGTGAACGATGGAGGAGGTGGCGTATGCAGAGCGGCGGAGACACATCTCCTAGTGTTGTTCTTTGCTCTGTTTTTTAACAAAAAGGAAACGTTCAAATCGCTTAAAACAGACGAGATAGCTGATTCGAACGAGTGATGTTCGACGGCGGCGTCCATCTTTGTAATGTAGGCTACAAAATCTGCTTCAAAATCCCAGCGCTGTCATCATTGTGTAAAACCCGCCCAAACGTTTCTGATTGGTGCCCCGATTTCGACGGATTGGAAATGGGCTTGAAAAAGCTCTTTGCCAGACTAACTTTCAGAGCAAATCTAAATTTGCCGGAAGTTGTCTGGGTTTTCCCAGGCTATTGGTACGTAGCCTACTAATCATGAATCAGGGATCAACTATGATCCCTGTAATTGACATCGATGAATGCGGATCGTGGATGCCCACATCGCGATATTGAAACTTATACATCGTGCAGCCCTAATGTAGACCATACTTGGCCTTCAGTCACTATTTTACGGTATCCTTGTAACATGTTACTTACTATAGTAATAACAGTAAATAATGCAATCCTAAACCAAACCCTAATCCTAACCTTATAATAAGTACATGTACCTAATTAATATTACTGACTACTTAAATGTATAATTTAACTGTAACAAGGACGCCTTAAAATGAAGTGTAAGAAATTGTGGTTTGCCTCAACCCAGATTCCACTACAAAATATATTTTAAATGTATATTATGTTCTGGGTTCATTCTGACCCAATTGGTGCTTCGTGTACCTTGCCGGAAGTTTATTATAGCATAGCAGTGGGAAGGTACACAAAGCACCTTGAGTTCACCCGCGACAGAATGTACCCAGAACATTCAAATCTTAAAACTTTTACCCTGTCACAGTTTACAACTCATAATGTAAATGAAGTCGCTCTTGTTGTACCAGCTGTGGTCTGCATGTTAATGAAGTTGAGACACCCCATTATCTGAGAAGGTTCTCGGTGTCCCACACCCATTCCCATTCTACAATTGACTACCATTTGTTCAGGATGTGATCAACCCAAATGGTGAAGAAGCAATATAACTTAACTTCCTTCATCTCTATGATAATTAAGCCATTTTGGGGATGAGCTCATTCTAAAATGTATTTTGGAGTGGAATCTGGGTTGAGGCAGACTACAATTTCTTTCAAAAGTGTAACCAAACTTTTTTATTATCAAGCACTTCCCGCAGTTTAGCAGCAGACTCTGATTTAGATGATTTGGACGTTTAGTTTGGGCTTTTAGGGAGGAACAAAAACACAAAGCTTAAAAGGAAAGAAATGTCCGCGATTATCATATTTTCATAATCGTTAGATGTCAAAATCAAAAATATAATTCAATTAATCTCAGCCCTAGTTTCTTGCTGTCATTGCAATGTCTCTGTTACTGACAGTGATGGCCCTATTCTCTTTCTGTCTTGAAATTTCTGAAATTTCTTCTGATCAGCCTTTATAGGGACCACCCATTAAACTATTTATAATGATCATTGGCGGATAACAATCGGCAGCCAACGTTACTTGTTTTCTTTGTTGTATTATCAATATGTTCACTTCACTTCAACCACCTCCTGATATGAAGGACTGACAATGTCTGATTCAATTACAGGAGTATTTAGAGTTTAAAAAGGCTATTTTCAGACTACAGGCAAAAGTGGCCCATAACACAGGTTTTCCCCCGCTTATGTGTGACTCAGATAAACAGTGATTTCAGTGTCCTCCATGTTTATGTCTGTATGACTGCACGCCATCTCGTTATTGATCTTTTGTGCATGCGGGTCAGTTTCGAGACCACGATCAGTTCAAAGTCAACTCTAAAAAAATCTGCCAAACAAAATCTGAGCAATAAATCATTCTTGAGTACTAAGATTTGCATTGTGAACGAAGCCAAAGGCACAGTCGTGCTCAGAATTAATGGCACCCCTGGTAAATATGATCGAAACTGGCTGTAAAAAAATAACTCTGCTTTGTTTATCCTTTAGATCATTCAAAAAAAAAAATGCCATAAATCTAACCTTAAATTGAAGTAAAATAATTGAAAGTGGGGAGAAATCACATTATGAAATAAATGTTTTTTTTTTGTTTTGTTTTTTTCAAAACATGTTGGCCATAATTATTGGCACCCTTTTATTACTTTTCCTTTTGCTAAGATACCAGCTCTGAGTCTTCTCTTATAATGTCTCATGAGTTTGGAGAACTCCTGACCAGAGATCAGAGACCATTCCTCCATACAGACTCTCTCCAGATCCTCTAGATTCCCAGATCCATGTTGGTGCTTCTTCTCTTCAGTTCAGCCCACTCATCAGGTCAGGGTCTGGGACGATCATGGCAGAAGTTACCATTTGTGCTCAGTAACACATGTTTGTGTTGATTTTGCTGTTTGTTTTGGATCGTTGTCCTGATGGAAGATCCAACTACAGCCCATTATAAGATTTCTAGCAGAAGGTGTCAGGTTTTGATTTTTAATCTGTTGGTATATGTGAGAATCCACAATGCCATGTATCTGAATAAGACGTCCAGGACCTCCAGCAGAAAAATAGGCCACCAACATTAAAGATCCAGCAGTGTATTTAACCGTACAGTAGGCGTGGGGTACTTTTTTTCCTTGTGTGCACCAAACCCATCTAGTGTGTTTGCTGCCAAAAAGATCTTTTTTTAGTTTCATCTGATGATCTGACCACAGAACTCTGTGCCGTTTGAAGATTCATTCATGTCTGACAGCTGGATTTGCTGGAGTTTGTTTTTGGATGAGCGAGAAGATTTTTCTTGAAACCCTCCCAAACAACTTGTGGTGATGTAGGGGTTGTTTAATATTTTTTATAGGCTTTCTGGAGCCAAGACTCAACTAATCTCTGCAATTCTCCATCTGGGATCATTGAAGAGTCTTTGGCAATATAGACACGTGTCTTCTTCCTGGCAGATTCGTAACATCTTTATTTGATTTGAACTTCTCAAATATTGCCATGATGGTCGAAATGGGGATTATCAATTCTTTAGCTATTTTCTTACAGCCACTTTCTATTTTGTGATGCTCATCAGAACTATATTCTTTGGTTTTACTGATTGTGATGGATGAATAAGGTAATGTGTTTCCTCATATTTAAACTCCTTTGAAACAAAAAGTTATAGCTGGACAATTTCATGTTCCTAGTCCTCCTGGTGTGCTAAAAAAGCTAAATATTAATCAGAATATACTTTTTACTCATAAAAAATTCTAGGGGTGCCAATAATTGTGGCCAATGTGTTTGGAGAAAAAAAACATTTATTTCATGATTTTCCCCCCACTTTCAATTATTTTACTTCAATTTAAGGTTAGGCAATTTATTTAAATTAAATATCTAAAGGATAAACGATGCAGATTTATTTTTTAAAGCCAGTTCTGAGTTAATTCAGTTAATTCTGAGCACGACTGCATATTCAATTTGTACAGTGTTAATTTTTTTGCGGCAACCCATCAAAATAAAAGTTTGGTTCAACTTGGAGAAATTGTGACAGAAATATATTGCTGTTTTACAGTAGAATTTTGCTATAATCTAATAATAAAATAAATTATTGTTAAAATGATTGTTTTAAGGAATAATCACACAATTTTTCTTCCATTAATTTTAACTGCAAAGCTCTGTTGTGCAGTACTTTGACAAAAAAAGTTTAAGTTCATATGATTAAAAGATAAATTAAATTAATGTTATATGCCTTCATTTGACTGCCAGAAAAAATTAAAAACACAACACGAAGGGAAAATATTCTACAGAGGGAGAAAAAAAACACTTAATAGAAATTAATAAATAAGAACAAAAAAAATAATTTGATGTTTTTGACTTTTTTGATTATTAAAATGTAATTAGACCATTAAAATGGAATGTGGAAAACAGAGAATTTGGAAAAAAACACACTTCATAGGGCCCTAAATATGTAATTTTTGTTAAACTTTTAATAAATTGTTTTGAATTTGAGTTTTATGATTTCAATTAACTATACATGGTTTTTGATTGCTAAAATTTAGACCATTTAAAATGGAGTCAAAAAAATTAAAAAAGAATCCAAAAAATACTTAGAAAAAAGAATGGAAAACAATTAAATGGATTTTGGTACAAAATTAAATGGATTTCATTGGGCCCTACTTCAGAACAGGAGCAAGAACTCCGACACGGGAACCTTGTGGACTAGAATTAGAAACCGATGTTTTAGTTGAATGATAGTGGGCATACTATTATACAGACACACTGGTGTTGGTTCAGCTGCAGACATATCATCAGCAGAAATCACCCCGTTACACAGCCTCACCAGGAAAAGTAATTACCACATACAACAAACCCGTTTACACAAGACCAGTGATAGACATTTGACTCCCAAATATTTATTGATCTCTTTACAAACACTGACCAGGCTGGTTTAATTAACTCGTTTTCAGTTCTTGGCTCACCATTGACCGGCATACATGACAAACAAACCACCTCAGCATTACTAAGCAAAACCTCAACAGGTGGAAATTTGACAGATTCTCCACCTGGTCTCGTCCGTCACTCGAGATTGTTGAAACAGCTGTGATTCCACGGATTACAGTGATGTTAATGTGCCAGGAATATAATTATGCAAATTTTCATTGCAAAAGTAATTGTCTTTGCTAAAGCAAATGATGTGGTGCTTGTCTGTGCAAAGCACAGGGCCTTGATGGTAAGATGTTGTCCCAATTCGCCTAATCCTATCATGCCCTGAAAGTACGCACTGTTTTTGTGAAGAAAAATACATACTTTTGAGTATGTAGCAGAAGAGTATGCAAGTTGTGGGACATGCTGTACTACTTGGTCATAATTGTGTCTTTAACACTTACATGCATCCTGCCACCGTTTAAACTAGGGATGCACGATATATAGGCCACCATATCGGTATCGGCCGATATAGGTTAAATTTTAATGTTTATTGTTATCGGCTGATATATTAAAGCCGATAAAAAATGGGTTATTTCCTACAGCTGATACAGTTCAGATGTGCACTGGTCGCCATGATAGTTTTAAATTGCTTGAAATATGATTGGAAACACTTAAGGAAAATGCAGTTAAGTGCAACGCACTGTGCAAGTCTCTCATAATTATGAGAACATCATTATAATTGTCTGACTGGGACATGAGGCTTTTGTTTTTGTAATCAGGCTCTCAAAAATTTATCAAAAAAATTTGGAATTTAGATTTTTTAGACCAACATATCGGTTATCGGCTTTCAAATATAAAGAATTATCGGTATCGGACACAATTTTCATTTCAGTGAATCCCTAGTTCTGTCAGGGTTTGGGTTGGTAAAAGTAGCAAGGACTCAAGTGCAGAACAATGGGTATTTATTAAGTCTCAAATAAAACAAAAACTAACCAAGAAAGGAATCAAGACTTCGACTAGAATTGAACACGAAACGAGAGGCAAAGACAGACGAGGTTAGACGACGAACCAGGACAGGACTGAAAACATAAGGAGAATAAATAGAGGGTAACACTTTATTTTACGGTGTCCGTGATACAGAGTAATTACTTGTTGTAACTACGTTGTAATAACATGTAACAAAATGTAATTAACATGTAATGAAGTTATGGAACAGCCTGTACTTACAGATTGTAATTACACAGCTACTTTTACACATATGTAACAGGCCGAGTCGGTTATATACGTGTTACAACCGACTTGGTACAATGTAATTACATAAAAAAGTATGTTGTTCTACTCAATGTAACAACAAGAATTTAAATATGTTACTAAGGTGTGAAAAAAACCTGCAGTTCCACATGTTCGTTTTGTACCTTCTACAATAGTGTATCAAAATTTTACTTAAGTGTACTTCAAGGTACGTAGATAAACATGTAGTACGCTTAAGTACCATCTTGGGTCCCACTTTATATTAAGTGGCTTTAAGTACTATGTACTTACATTGAAACAAATAATTTGATACAGTGGACTTATTGTGTACATACATGTTTTTACATTGTACTTATATTTTAAAAATACCAGCATGTAATTACAGCTGTAACTAATTTATGTAATTACATCTGTAATTACAAATCTGACCCATACTTATACTTAAACCCACCCCTAAATCTACCCATACCACCACACCTGTCTCTTACCCTACCCGTATCCCACCTCAATAGCAGCAAAAGTGTTTTACAATACAGCATTAGCACAATAAGTATTGTACTTATTTTTCAATATAAGTACATAGTAATTAAAGCCACTTAATATAAAGTGGGACCCAATCGGGATACATTTTATTTTACGTAGCTTATCCCTGTGTAATATTATGTAATTGCTATGTAATTAGGAAGCTACCGCATGCATTTATGCTGTGAACGAGGGAGTTAGGCCTAATTCAAACTTAAGTACATATGGATAAGCTTTGTAGATACACATGTAGTACACTTAAGTACAATATTGATACACTTTATTATACATAGCTTATACCAGTGTAATATTATGTAAATTGAATGTAATTAAGAAGCTACTGCATGTATTTAAGCTGTAATGTAGAGGGTTAATTCAGATGGATAAGGCATGTAGATACTCATGAAGTGCACTTAAGTACTTGATACACTTTATTTTAGAAGGTACAAAATGACCATGTGTAACTGCGGGCTTTTTACCTTAGTAACATATTTAAGTACTTGTTACATTGTACCAAGTCGGTAACACGTACGTATGTTACACATGTGTAACAGTAGCTGCCTATTACATGTGTGTAATTACAATCTGTAAGTACAGGCTGTTCCATAACTTAGTTACATGTTAATTACATTTTGTTACATGTTATTACAATGTTTACTACTAAGTAATTGAGTAATTACTCTGTATCATGGACACCGTAAAATAAAGTGTTACCCAAAAGGGTCTTTTCACCGTTAAATCCATCCAAATTCAATTTAATTTCATTTCCAATGTTATCAGAGAGAAATATCCAGTCGTGGTCTTTCATGCGGAGACTTTCATCATGTATTTGCATAATGATGCATTTAAAAGTTAATGAATGTAAACGTATCTTTTCAAAAGTTCACAACGCTGTTGCAGATGAAATATAATGTGGATATCATTGAATAAGTATCTTTTCGTCAGGTTATAAACTGATTTCTAAACCTCTCTACTCATCAGACTCGCACATCCGCCATGTTTGTAGTTTTTTTTAAACTCTTTTTATTTGTGTTTATAGTTACTATAAGAGTTGTAATCGAATCATCATCTATCGCGCAATGGGTTGTCGGAATTATTAGCTTTTAGAGTGTGCACGGATCTGCACTTTGTTTCTTTCCGGAAGAAAAGTAGACCATCCAGTATCTTTTAAATACTCATTTCAATATACTATGATTCAGGACACATTAATTCTATTTAGGACGGATGGTATGTGAATTGTACATGGCATTACTATGTGGTTGCTAAGATGTTCTGAGTGGTTGTTGACATGTTGCTATGCAGTTGTGAGGTGTTTTTTTTAGTCCACCCTCAAGTCTCTTCTGGTCTCTATGACTCAGCTCCCTCTTTCAGTGGAAATCCGGGGGATTTTTTTTTTAACCTTTTTTTTTATTCTTCGCCACACAACATCATGAGTATAATCACTTAGAAAAGCATGTTTACAAGAGTCGTGAGATTTAACGAGTAGTCTTAAAATTGAAGATATTTAATTGATCTTTTACAGATCGATACTTTTTATTGATTTGGTTGATGCACTGTGTGTGTTTCTTAGAGAGAGCACCACAGTTTTTAATTCTTCCTTTATCTGATTAACTGATAATCTAATCAATGCTCTATGCTCAGTCTTGTTCAGTCAGTCAGTGTGAATTCAGAGGACGGCCAGTGTCAGAGCATTTGACCTTGTTGAATAAATCATTTATAGTATGTTTGACCTAGTCTTATCTGAGATTGTCTGATGAGTCGAACGAGTGGCAGAGGCATCTTTAGTGCTCTATATATAGACTAAGAAGTCTTTGGTTGATAACTCAATGGACAGCTCTGTTAAGGTTTTAAAAATCTCTGAGAATCTTCACAGACACACACAATGTATCATTCATACACACACACACACACACACTCACTCCCCCGATGTCTGCGTGAGTTTCCAGCACTCGACAAAACCATGTTCCACACAAAACGCTTTACATACTTCCTCATGTTCCTACTAGACACACACACACACACACACACACACAATGCACTGATAGGTTCAGCAGAGAATGGCCAGAGTGGAGTCACATGACCCGAGCAGCCAATGAGAGTTTAGGAGCAGAGCTGTCGTGAGTGGGAATGGGCGTCTGACCCTCACAGGCGTGTCTGGTTGTGCTGAAAAGAAATGCTTGCATTAACACAAGTTCTGAAACACTGCAAGAGCGTTAAACTGAGCGTTATCTGATCAAACTCTTGGCATGTCCGCAGTATTGATGCATTTCACTTCTAAAAACACCTTGGGAAAACTAGTGTACTTTTAAATGGAGTTATTACTTATTACGGAAATAATACTTTAAAGAATATGCTTAAGTGTGAACTGAATGTAATGCTTTCGGACACATGTAAATTGCAATTAAATGTTTTTATAGTTTAATTAGTTTAAATTGATATTAAATGCAATTAGCTGAACTTTTTTACCCAGTTAAGACTTTAGTACATATTGATTTGTATTTTTACGATTACTTCTATTGTATTTGAAGTATGGTTAAAGCGTACTGCTGAATTCTGACAATAATATATTTGCTTATGTCATTTAATTACATTTCTAAGACACATTTGTAATGATGAATTTAGTACATTTATTTTGTATGTCTATATGGTGTTTTTAATGCTTTAAGACAAACCATGTGCAAATTCATAAGTCAACACTATTGTTGAGTATTTTCTCCTTAAAACCGATGCGAACCAAAGACAGTCTCAAAAACGGTTTGAAATTGCTGTTTTTTTTTTCTGACGTCACAAACTACTGTACCTTGTAACCAATCAGGTCAGCTGAGTGAGTGAGTGGAGGCGGGGCTAACATGAATATTCATAGAACCACATATACTAAATGAGGCAAGGGTGTAGAGTTACATTCAAGCTATTTTAAGGCATGAATAATTTTTTTCAAGGAAAAATCAAAGGATCAAAGATTACTTTTAAGCAGTGGCGGGCCGTGCATTTCACACTTAGGCCTTCTGTCCTACCTGAATTAATAACTTTCAATAGTGTATCAGCGCAAAGACTCTCTATAATTGTTGTTTTTATTTTGCACCGGCATTTATTGGATTAATGCGGGACATTCTAAAACGCTTAACGTGAAAAACGCTTAACGTGGCTTACTGTACTAAGACAGTGATATTAAAAGACCAAATTCGCTACACATCATATTAATAAACCATACTATGTATAAAAAAATAGGATGAGTCCAGAAAATCAACGCAACGCGATTAATAACACGTTAAGCATTTTCTTCCCATAGAAAACCGTTATGAGAAAACGCTGGCTTACTGTACTAAGACAGTGATATTAAAAGACCAAATTCACTACACATCATATTAATAAACCATACTATGTATAAAAAATAAGATGAGTCCAGGATATAAACGCAACACGTTTAATTACATGTTAAGCATTTTCCTCCCATAGAAAACCATAAGAAAACGTTGTGGAGTAAATGTGTAGCGAATTTGGTCTTTTAATATCACTGTCTTAGTACAGTAAGCCACGTTAAGCGTTTTCTAACGGTTTTCTATGGGAAGAAAATGCTAACGTGTTATTAATCGCGTTGCGTTGATATTCTGGACTCATCTTATTTTTTTATACATAGTATGGTTTATTAATATGATGTGTAGCGAATTTGGTCTTTTAATATCACTGTCTTAGTACAGTAAGCCACGTTAAGCGTTTTCTCATAACGGTTTTCTATGGGAAGAAAATGCTTAACGTGTTATTAATCGCGTTGCGTTGATTTTCTGGACTCATCTTATTTTTTATACATAGTATGGTTTATTAATATGATGTGTAGCGAATTTGGTCTTTTAATATCACTGTCTTAGTACAGTAAGCCACGTTAAGCGTTTTTCACGTTAAGCGTTTTAGAATGTCCCATTAATGCGGTGAGTTCGGGAAAGGCCGCGAGAAACGAGCGCGTGAGTTCGGTTGGTGCATTTGTACAGTAGTTCTTGCGTTCCGAATCAGATTATAAATTCAGAAACGGAGCCTCCCTTATCTTGTCGTTCAAGGGTTAATGTACAATAGTCCCTTTTCAGACGTTACAATAGTATGCATGTTTGAAAAAAAAAAAAAAAGTTTCGATCGTAAATTTATAAGAAAAATTAAGAAGAAAATCATATTCACCACGGGGGGGAAAGCATATTACTCACCAAGATTATTTTTACACAAAATCCATCCTTATTTCTTTCCTCAAGAAGACTGCAGGTTCTATCTGCGTTTCAGTTCCAACAATGTCGTGTCTGTCTCGTCATATTTCTAGCAGTTTTAATTCACTTTATGGCTGAGAGTGCCTGCTCGACAGAAGCACACACAGTCACCGCAAAACATGACGATGTTTACAGCTGCCCCATGCTCTCGCACAGAGTTTTGAACAAAGTCAACGCGATCAGCGGGACTTTTGCCTTTAGAACCATTCGTGGTATAACTTAACATTAGTCAGTTCTGTTTTTACCCGGAGAGATCGAATAGAGTTCCGTATCTGCGTTTAGCTCGGGCTGAATAAGGGATTTTTTTTCTGCTGACGGTCGAGGAGGGAAAGAAACATTAATTTGTGGGTTGAAAAACTATTACATCTACAGGAATATTTAGATTAAGCAGTTCGCTACAGATGCAGATACTAGTAATAGTACGCAGATATGGCTCTGATAACGTTACGCGCTCTGAGCATCCAATCAAAGAACGAGAAAATACAGACGTTATCAAATGCCAGCTAGATGGCCCCGCTCCAGTCAAAGCGAAATCTGATTGGCTGATTAAATCTGACAGATTATCTGATTGGTTAAAGCAACGGCATTCATTTTAAGTTACAGACGCCCGCTCTGTCGATTCTGAAGGCCTCCAGGCAGATTTATTTACCCGGCAACGCATGATGGCTGAAATATGATTGGATACAAGCTCTAACATAAAAACACACTACTGGAAGCAGCGCAACCAAGAGAAAAGCTATGATATTAAAATAACGAACTATTGGGAATAATTTAATACTCATTCATGGAAAAAATATATTAAAGTGCAAGTCAGTGATTCTGATAATGTTTAGGCCAGCAGAGAAGGCCTTGCTGGCCCTGACGGCCCACCACTGCTTTTAAGGGATACAATTATTGACTACAGGGGAACTTTAAAATGAATTAACTTAAGTTATATCATTAGATAAAATAATCAAGTACTTTGCATGTGCTTTATATGTTAGGCTACGTTCACACTGCAGGGCTTAATGCTCAATTCCGATTTTTTGAAAAAATTCGATTTTTTTGCAAGGCCGTTCACATTTCCAATTAAATGCGACCTTTTATGATCTCCTGTCTGAACGTGAAATGACCCAGAAGTGACCCGCATGCGCAGAAGAGTAATCAACGGTCAACGACGTCACTGGTTGTTTGCGGAATAGTTCTTTTTTTCCATATGTTGCGAGCTTTTGTTTTATTATTATTATTGCCACAGCCCATATACAAACACAGACAACAATTATTTTATCGACGGGCAAAGTTTGCACATAAATGTAAGATTTTTCCGATCCTCACCGACCTCGTCATAAAACCCGCTCCTTGCTTTGTCGCCGGCGGCCGCGGTGCAACACTTGTGGCTGGTGTTGCCAGATTGGGTGTTTTTTCACTACATTTTAAGGCATATTTACATGTGTTTTAGCCGGGTTTTTGCCTGGAAGTCTCTATAGAAATCTGGCACCCTACTGAACGAAGTTAAACTGACAGAGAGCGCACGTTCACAGACACCAGAATGAACGTGTTCACAGTAATGTTCATCAGGCAGTAATACAGTAGGTACATTTATGAACGCATTCATGCATTATCGTTCATTGAACGAGTTCAGGCACAACACAGGGGAAGAGACACGTCTGCAGCAGCCCATAACAGTGCAGAAGCGCGTTGGAGTTAGCGTGTATTGGCTAGCTACAGGTGCGTGCAATGACATGCGTGTCGGATATATGTGACCTGGCCGTTCAGATTGAAGTCGCATTTCAAAAGATCAGATACATATCGGATTTGGACCACATACCCAAGTGGCCTGGGTTGCATTTGAAAACATCGGATCTGTGTCGTTCAGACTGTCATGAAAAAATCAGATACAGGTCGCATAGGGGCAAAAAAATCGGAATTAGGTCATTTCAGCCTGCAGTGTGAACGTAGCCTAAAGCCCCGTTCACACCGCCAGCGATTTTGTCGCTGTGTGTCGCTAGGCTCTGTGCTGTGATGTCGCTTGTGGGCGTTCGTAGTGCTGTCGCTCTTATGTTAATGGTAGACTGCGCGTCTGGCCATATCTATACAAAAGACCATCACAAGTGATATATAATTTTAATTTGACTGGGAATAAATGACTTTTAAGGCTAAAAAGAAACCATATGCTGTTGGGAGAGTGTTTTTATATCTCCATAGCTGTGTTTAGTGGATTAAATCATTTACTAGATCAACGATCGATCGAATAAACAAATTAAACTCACTCATACTGTCACAAATTATAAAAACGTCATTCGAATTTGACAAATAATCAATTTTCTTGTCCCTAATAGTCAACGTAATGCAGGGAAAATTGTAAAATGAACTGCAGCAGTGCTAAACGTGCATCATAAAATTACAACACTCGAACTATAACGTTAAATGTATGAATTAAACTCACTGAGACTGTCGACAGTTTCTTTTCCATGCATCATTTTATTATCCATGTTATGTGGTTACAGTCAAATCATATAAAACAGTGAAATCATCCTCAAACTCTTTCTTTCTGTCTTGCCTGCACTCGAGACGGTGACGTGAGCTGAGCTCCACTGAAAGTCTTCTTTCCTATTGGTTGTCGCTCGCGAAAATCGCTTCTCATTTGCATAAAGTTGAAAATTCTCAACTTTTGTCGCTTGTCTCTTGTCGCTTGACACGCCCACATTCTGTCGCCAACGGTCACTGTCGCTCGTGTCGCCGGATGTCGCCAGCGTTCCATTGAAATGAATGGGATCTTGTCGCTTTGTCGCTGCGTGTCGCTGGCGGTGTGAACGGGGCTTTAGTCAACAAATTTACTTCTTTAAAGAACAACAAAAGATTACGAAAACTTGATTTAAAATGTACTGTAAGGATGGGTTTCCTACGGTGGTTCAGGCTGCAGAACTATCGAATGACTAAAGAAATGTAACTTATCTGCAAAATAGTAGAAAATGTTACATTTTTCTTGTTTATTACCACCTCCTGCTACATATACCAATGACAGAAATAAGCGCAGTTACAATCCCAAAATATGTGGGAGAGCGTTGCTAGTATTGCAATAGGTAGCACATCAAAGTTATTACCGAATCAAAAGCTTTTGGGTTTAATGACAACTATGTGATGGTTACTCTTAAAATAGTTACAAAATAGATGAGATGATAAAAACGTATACCATTAATCATACCCAGCATATTGTTACCTGAGAGATGGGAAGGGGGAGAGAGAGAGAAAAATAGAGTGAGAAAGTGTAGAGAGAAAGAGACAAAGAAAGAGCGACTCAAGAAAGGGACTAAGTGGAAAAGAAGAGACCAGAGACAAGAAGAGTCAGCGAAAAAAAAAGAGACAGAATAAAAGAGAGAGCAACAGTTGCAATATTATTTTATCCCTTCCTTGAGCATGTGACTGTAGCCCAACTGTGAGACATTCAAACTGACCAATCAGAGAATGACAACTTCCCCCACTGTACTAAAGGTGACCCCTGATGAACCCACATTAGTGTGGCAGGCCTTGATCACTATCAGCACCTCTGTGTCTTGAGGAATTCCAAATGGCCCTTGGGGTAAGAAAGATGGGGGTTGAAAACTAAAGCAAATGTCTTTGTTCATTTTCAACTATTTTTGATTCTTTTCAACCCTACAGTACTTTAAAGTAAAACTTTTAATTTGAAATTATTTTTAAAATGTACATAAGTGTATTAAACATGAAAGTGTACTCTCTTTAAAGGTACATTGCGCAACATTTCGTGTTGAAAATACCCGTTTTTACATGCTTAAGCAATTGCCTGATGTACGGTGGCCGAGAGAGCTAACCGCGCTGCAACCTGATTAAGACGAATGCAATTTCAAAAAAACGTATTCAACTTTAAAAACGCGTGCAAATTCAAAAAAGACTCAGGTTGCAGCGCGGTTAGCTCTCTCGGCCACCGTACTGATGGGCTGAACGAGCCCTTCTCTGATCACTGTGATTGCCTCTATAATCCTGTACAGTGAAATAAATAAGAGGTATTCGGGATGGAATATGAGACAGGGCGTGACGTCATGTGCTTTCACGCTCGCCTGGCTTTGCCTGGCAGGGTTGTGTATTCGCCGCCATTCTCCGTATCAGCGAAGACAACTCAAGCGACACAACTTTAGTCAACTTTCAACAAAAGTAGAAGGTGGATTCAAAGAGACCAGCTTATAATTCAGCTTATAATTAACTCCAACGCAAACTCCACGTAAGACAAATAAAATAAAACTTTTGTCTAGTGCCACCTAAAGGGCCGAATTGGAGTCAGACAGCCGTCAGAATAAGACGCGAGTCAACGTCGGGAAGCTTTCAACAAATGGAGAGATCTCCGGTCTGCTCTAGGGTTCAAACGGGTCCTATACAAAGTAATAACTTATATTGTTCATGAACGTGTTTCCATAATGATACAATCATAAGTGGATACAGTAAGCACATAAAACAGTTCAACATGGAGATCGATGGAAACAAAAACGAAGTTTTCTACTACCCCCGTTTTCCCCTCACACACACATAAGTGTGTAATTTACTCAAAAGTCTTTCCTTTCATATATTTAAAGGGGGGGGGGGGTTGACTGCTTTTTTTCTTTGCATGATTGTGTTTATGGGGTGCAATATAACATGTATTCGTGGTTTTTCTTTTTTAAATAGTCTTATTTTTCATAAACTTCACCTTTATTGTCAGCCGCGCTCTCCTCTGTCCCCTGAACGAGCGGTTCACTTCCTGATTCTATGAAAACACTCCCTCAGAAACACGTCGTGGGCTCAGATTGGTTCGTTTGGGCGGGTGTGTTGTGATTGGCTAAACTGTCACTCACGTTCCCGGAAGGTTAACGCCCATTAGCTTAACGGGCATGCCAAAGGTGGATACCATAGACATAGATAGATGGTGGATACAAGTAAATAATGATGTCGAGACTGCAGTATCAGTGAGGCAGAATCAGACCGAGAAAGCCGCGATGAAGAAAGTCAAGCAGAACCTCACCACACACGGTTCTTACTAAACGTTTCTGAATGATAATTTGCCACATTTTTAACCATATACACGTTTGTTTTACACAATAGCATCTGACTGGCAACGATAGCAACTGACTGGCTACTAATGTTAAACACAAACAGCGTTGGCAAGTTTACGTTCTTCATCAAATCGAAAATAACGTCATAAAGCATATACACATGAAAAATACATTTACAACATTAGTACTTATACAAAATTCAGGTCCATAATGTTTGTACGCGTTTGTCGTAGACACAAAATACTAGCATAACTAGTAGCCTAGTGGCTATAAAGCCAGCGCTGGCATTTGAAAAAATAAATAAATAAATAAATAAAACACAGGCCAACGTTACGTCTGGAATTATACATGCAAATACATTTAAAATGATTAAGTCTTAGCCTACTTACAGGTTGTGGCCCAACAACTGCTGCCTCTGGTTTTAAAGTTGGATCTGCTTCATGATTTAATAACAGTTTCTTGCTGCATTGAATCCTGCATTGAACTCTCGTGGAGATTCTGGAAGCTGTCTTCCGTAAAATGCGCAGCACAGGGAGCTAGATTATAATCGTCACTTTCAGGAATATAATCAAACATAAATTGTATCCATTGTTGACGAAGTAACATCCGTGGGAAGCTCGAACACATAAGACCTGTCAGCTGGGTGAACACAACTCACTCGACGTGCTGCAGAAATATGCACATGCCATTTCCTGCATATTCCGAAGGGAGAGGTTGATGCAAATGTGCGGGTTAGTGACGTACCATAACCTAGCTGTAGTCCCAATCGAGTCGTTTTTGTAGGCATTTACACTTCCTGGTTTTTAAAAGATGATATCTCTGCTTACATTGAACTTTCAGCGCTGCAACTTTGCAGATACTGTTCATGCACCATCAGCAACATTACACACTATTTAAAATCAAAAAAGTGAAATCGCAGTCAACCCCCCCCCCCCCTTTAAAATGACTTGCAGATTTATAACTTTGTTACCTCTGAAGACATTATAACTGTAACAAAAGATTTGTGTTTCCTTTGGTTATGAACAGCTCGTGCAAGCGTGCGTGTGTGTGTGTGGTCCATGAGTGTGCACACCTCTGGTTGCAGTTTCGCTTGTCGCCAGAGGGGGCATAGTTTTGCATAAACTCAGAAACTTGCGCAATGCACCTTTAAGTATACACACAGGGCTTGACATTATTATTTTTTTTTTTTGCTCAACAGCCACTCTGGCTAGTGGTTTTCCAAACTTACTAGCCACGCATCATTTTCACTGGCCACAATTTTGACATCGATATCTGGGGAAAAACGTCCATATAGATATTAGGGCTGCAGCTATCTATTCTTTTTGTAATCGATTAATCTAGCACTTAATCGATCGATTAATCGAGTAATCGGATAATTTGTTTATGTGTGTTTTTAAGCAACCAAAACAAATAATGTATTACGAAAATGATAAGGTGTTTGGCTTTTATTTCTTTAAAAAACTAGAGGTATTTATTCCAACTCCAACATTTGGCTCCACAACTAATTATTGCAATTTTTACCCATTTAGTGTTTATAAGTTCCAGTGCCAACAATTATATAACAATACAGTTAAAACAATTTACTGTAAAACATGTTACATGTAGCCCATAACATGTAAAACTTAAATAGTAAAGGCCATTTGGCCTTAGTTTTGTCTTCTTAATACAACATTACAAAAAAGGATTGCACCTTCTGCAAATTACCCACCTGAAAACAAAAATAAATCAATATAAAATATCAAGCCAAAGAGGTACACAAATGTATAGCTACAATTTATAAAAAAAATAATTGGAAATAAAACAAATACAAATAAGAATCAGACTTTTTCAACTGTAATCTCAAAACAAACAGAGTGTGTCTCAGGTCTCACATATTTGTTCCTCCATCACGTCCCGGTCTATACAGTGAATGTATGCTGAAATTTTTGTTGCGTGACTACTTAAAAGTTTAATCATATGCTGAATTGCTGCAATTGGTCTGACTGGCGCGTGAGAGAGACATGGGTGCACGCGCTCGCTTACCTCTCTGCAGTCGCGCGCGAGCCGCGGTTAGGAGCTCAACGTCTCGCATGCGCGCTCGTACTAGATTACAGGATATGTTAACGTCCGAATTAATATGCGGCGGTAAAACTAGTCGATCACGAGTGGCTCAACAGGTAGATCTATAGACAAATTCATCTTTCAGGCATTTGACCGAAGGGTAGGGGTGTGCCGGTTTCAGAATTGGTGATGACGGTTATGACTTGAGTCAAATGTGACGGTTCGTCACAAAACCGTCGCCGTTTGGGGGGGGGGGGTGTTGCGGAGGAAAAAGTCTTCCTCTTTAAAGCTATTAGAATTCCATTCCTTATTTTATGTAATATTCTAATAATATTCCTATTATTAATCCTATTATTTTTCTATTATTAATATTTACGCCATTACACATACTTATGGATCGTCAATGCCACTATAGCCTGCTGTTGTCAATCCCCGCGCTATATACAGATGTAATGGAGTGCACGTCACCGAAAGTAAAAGATTTGAGCTGCATTATTGATCATCGGCTAGCCTAATTTCAAAATCAGCAAAGACAGCAATAAGGGAGAGCGGCAACAGCCCTGGTAATATCATGTCATTCCTTTAACTTATTTTTAATGAAGATGGTAGTGTTAAGCGTCTGTGACTTACTTTCACTTTGATTTGCGATAGATTGCGGCGCATTGGCTTGATAAATAGGGGCTCAGATCTGAGGTGATGTGATCGTCATATCGCGTCGGAAGTTCCGGGAGTCTCCCGCATATTGATAGCGTCTCCCTGATGGCCGCAAATTAGTTAAAGTCTCCCAGAATCCGCGCATCACATACATAGCGCGCGACGCGTGCATGGCAGAGATGAAGTGAACGAGACGAGACCTTGCAAATATGTGCCACGCGAAAGCTAGTCCCGCACTCTCCTATTGTTAATAAGAGAGATTGGTAGTGTTGGCATTTGTAACAAATACCGTTTTTCCGCATATTCTGCACACAAGCTCATCAAGATTTTCTGGTTTTCCGTTGCCATCTGGTTTAAACCCGAAACGTGCCCATATAAGCGATTTAACATTATTTTTCGCAACGAGATCCATCTGTTTTACCTTTATTCACGAAGTTCTCACGTGTAAAGTGACGGCTCCTGTATACTCCTGCAGCAGGCAGCGCGTCCCATGCACCACGCGATCACACGCTGTGCTTATGGGCACCAAAAATAGCCCCACCTCAGTGGTCTGTTGGATCGTTAATTGTCCTTTTTAATTAGTATTTAAACATTCTCTATGACGATTTTTTTTTTTGGAAAAAAATAAATAAATATATATATTACACGGTTTTGGCGGTTATAGAGTTCTAATGACGGTTTTCAACTATAACCGTCGGTCTCACGGTTATATAATAACCGTCACACCCCTACCGAAGGGATTGACACTTCAACGTGAGAAATCGGGGGTATGGCGTGAGAGTGAGAATTGGCTCAATTGCGCGAGTCTCACGCTGAATGCACCCTGTCAGGTATACTTTACAGTAGAGTCGACACATTGCATTTTGTTCTCTTCTTTTATAAACATATAAGGATCCCAAACTTTAGACATTCTCTGCCATTTATGAAGTCAAATCATGCGCTATGGTGTGCTTCCTGAACAACGCCGTGTGAAACAATCAGATCTCTGCGTGCGGGTAAAGTGCGCGTCATAGGAATTTAAGGAGGCTTCGAGGCAGATTTTTTGCCTCGAGGAATTTTTGTAATCGAGTAACTCGAGGAATCGTTTCAGCCCAAATAGATATTTTTTATATTATCTCATAATTTGGCAGCAGGTTTATAAGGCTGCTGTCACTTTAAGAGCTAATGCACGGATCCATTATACTGTTACACATGCGTTTTCTATCTCAGCTCTTTATGTTCACTTAAAACTGACTGTTTATGTGAATACATGCCAAGACCAGCATTTTGTGTAATTTGTGTATTATTTTGTGTGTTTGACTTTTTAAACACCATAAGAAGCAAAAACAAAATCAATTTAGACTGGTAGGCGGCTTTATGTGCACACACTTTGGGTGTGAGCAGAAAATCTGCGGGAATGAGTAAAATTATTCGCAATACGTACAATCCCTTGTCGAAATTCAAACCCTGTAACTTCAACAATATTCATCCGTGGCAAATGAAACGAGTGAGTGAGGGGAGGCGGGTTTGTCAAATCACTGTTGGAGAGATCAGAGAGCGAGAAAGCGTAACTGGTGCTGTGTATCTAGACTGCAGAAAATGAGAATTGAAAGCGTTTCAGATATTTTCAGTATTGATATGTACAACAGGACAACATCTCTTTAAGTGGCCTTTAACTTATTTATTATATTATCTGTAAGTATAGTGTATTAAACAAAATAACATTTAAGATTTGATGTACACTACAAGTGCACATTAAATACAATTAAGTGCACTTATTTTTCACAAGGGCACTCTCTTCTACATACATTACAGGTATAATTTGAAGTGAGGCACAATAAATTGAATTACAGTGCTCTGTTCTTAAATAGCCTATATGACGAGAGAAATTGAATGTGTCAGGATTTTGAACAGTGTTGGCCATAAACAGCACCTAAACCTTAAAACAGAAGTGCTACAATGTCACTGACCCAACTTCTGTTTTGTAAAACTGTCATCTGTTAAATGTAAATGTAAATCATGGGATTTAAAGAAACAGTTCACCCAAGTGAAAATTTTGTACATTTATTGCCTCTAATATCATTCCAAACTTATGTTATTTTTTGTTTTGGAACCTATGAACTCACAAAGTTCATTGTGACTTATGAACCTACAATCTCCAAGAACCACCATTAAAGTATTTAGACTAGTTTTATGTGAAGGACAGAAAGAAATTTCACGTGTCGCGTGACTGTTGATCATCTTTCTCTCTGCTATAGCTCTCAAATTAAACATGGCATCTTTAGGCTGTTTTCACCTGGCATTAAAGGAGAACTCCGGCGAACAATAAACCTTTGTTCTAATAAAACATCGGAACCTCGTCAATCGTTCCCCGAGGATTGTTTTCATGATAATCGAATGTAAAGAGTTTTATCTCTAAAAACTGTTTAGCATATAATGCTAGTACTGGGGGCACTGACCAACTGAAACGAAATCGCTAGTTTATACCACTAACAAGGCTTAAAATAGCCCCGCATTAACGCGGGAACATAACAAGGCTCCATACATGCAAAACGAAGCATTGACAACTTTGTAAGTGTACAGACCGTTTAATAAGAACATAAGTTATGAAGACCGTTTACTTCGTGTATACATTCAGAAGCCATCTTAGGAAATAGTCTCGATAAGTCGATCCCCGAACGTCGTGATGAGTGAGCTGAACTGTATGAAGTTCAACGAACTTCTGAACTGTATGAACGACGTTCGGGGATCGACTTATCGAGACTATTTCCTAAGATGGCTTCTGAATGTATGCACGAAGTAAACGGTCTTTATAACTTATGTTCTTATTAAACGGTCTGTACACTTACAAAGTTGTCAATGCTTCGTTTTGCATGTATGGAGTCTTGTTATGTTACTGCGTTAATGCGGGGCTATTTTGAGCCTTGTTAGTTGTATAAACTAGCGATTTCATTTTAGTTGGTCAATGCCCCCAGTACTAGCATTATACGCTAAACAGTTTTTAGAGATAAAACTCTTTACATTCGATTATCATGAAAACAATCCTCAGAGAACGATTAACGAGGTACCGATGTTTTATTAGACCAAAGGTTCATTGTTCGCCGGAGTTCTCCTTTAAGATGTGTTTTTGTCTATTGGGTCACAAGTGGACAAATCTATATACAGGTATAAAATGTTTTGAGCTTGTCCAATTTTTGACTACCTCCAGAGGTAGAAAACTCATGACCGGATTGCTTTCACAGAGAAGAAGCTCATGTGGTCAAATTTGTTTGATCAGCCGCAAAAGACTGTCTATTCTCCGCCTACTGACCTAATGAGTAAATGTTATGGGAAGAGCTGTAGCCAGATGGGATTTAAACTTGAAGACCCAAGTTTGGTTTGAAGATGAAAAACATACTAAGCACAGCTTTGCGGCTGTCAGAGCAGAAACAAAAGCTGGTCATTTTTCCATCGTCTCCGGACGTGTTCATATGTAAATTGCGTGAGTTTATTTTGTGCATTTGATCGAAAGATCTGAAAAAGTCCATACATTTACCAGCCCATAGACCCTCCCCTCGAAGGGGAGAAGTGGTCTCCGTCATCTACTTGTGATCCGATCGACCAAAAATGCTTCTTAAACACTGGGTGTAAACAGAGCCTTAGACATGCTTCAGGCTGGACTCCTGTTAAATGAGCACTTGCCCTGTACTCATCTAAACTGAGGGGATTCTTTGACAAGCTTTTTTCCCCTTTATTTGTCTGTTCTAGCAGTGTGACCAAACATTTGGAAACTCATTAACAATTCAAGACTCATTTTCTGAACCCTCTGATGGTCTTCCTTTATGAGTCACGTCCTGGGCCTTCCCGGTCAGAAGTGACCGGAGGCCTAAAAATGAAACTTCTTCCATCCCAGTAAAATCAATGCAATTTATTTTTGTTCTATAATATTTATTCTTTTTAATTTAGTATTTCGAGACAATTTGATTGAATTTATTAATATTTATGCAATATTTATGGTCTATTTTTTTTCAATGGAAATATATACAATATATATATATATATATATATATATATATATATATATATATATTATCTTTAAAAAAATTATTAATGCAGTATTTTTGTTTAATATAGAGTGTAGGCCTTCAGAAAAAAAATATTGTTTGAAGAAAATTAGCACCATCTAGTTACAGTATAGAGAAAAAGCGTAGAATCATGGTGTAACCACTAGATGGCATATACAGCTCTCTATGGAGAGGCATTTGAATTCCCCAAATGTTTATGAACACATTTACTTTTTTTTTGGTGGATTTGAATATATAATTGAAACTATCTCAAAAACTATTTCTTATTAAAAAAAATTGTAAAAAAATAAAATAAAAAATTAAATAAATAAAAAATTGTGAATTTTTGTGTTTTTGTCAATTTCCCATTCATTTCCTATGGGGGTCATTTTTGACCAAAGACCAAAATCGTGACTAATTTTTTTATGAACACTTAGCATGCTTGGATCATGAACTCATTTTTTGTGTGTGTTCACATATACAATGCCAAAATGTCACCATTTCGTAACATTCCGATGAAGCTGTGATTTTTAAAAATTCAAAACATTTTTTTGTAGTCTGAATTTATTGGTGTGTATGTGTATAAAAGTGTGTGTGTGTGGGTGGGTGTAAATTTTTTGCACTCTTGATGTTGTAGAGTGTCACCCCTTTACTGCGGTATACTTCTTTTAAGAATCGTGGCCGATTTGTAGATTGTAAAACAAAAATTCAGAGAATTTTTGTGTTTTTGTAAATTTCCCATTCATTTCCTATGGGTCGGTCATTTCTGACCGAAGACCACAAGTGTGACTATTTTTTTTTAACGACCACTTAGCATGCTCGGATCATGACCTCAATTTTATTTGTATTCACATACCAAATGCCAAAAAAGTCACCAAGTATCATAACCTTCCGATGAAGCTGTGATTTTTAATAATTCAAAACATAAAATTATTCGGTCAGAAGTGACCGAGGACCATCAGAGGGTTGAATGAATTATGTTTAATCCCATCACATTTGTCTGAATTCTGTGAATTCATTCCTCATCTCCTGAGTGGTGTCGGCTTATTTTTCTGTGATGGATTGTGTGAGTGGAGAATAACAATGAAGGCCACATCTGGTTGAGTTTGCCCTCTCAGAGGGGTCAGCGAGAGGAAACACTCTCAGTGAAACACACATCAGTGTCTCTTCACTAGCTGTACGGCACATAGAGCTCTAGTATACTATAGTGTGATCAGTCACATGTCGTTTACTGCTCTGGTGATTAATAATGTCCATCAAAAATAGATAATGCTTAACCTCCTTGATTGATTCCATTGGTTGTTGATTGGGTTTTGGTATGTTGGTGTGGCACTCAAAAACGAATAAGAGCTTTCGGTCAATTGTAAGAAAGTGATGGGGTTTAAGTGGACTAAAAGAAAATACTTGAGTGGGTATAAAAATCACACTTAAGTTAACCTTTATCCACCGGTTTCACAGACAAAGCTTAAAGGGATACTCTACTTTTTTTGGAAATAGGTTCATTTTAAACAGTTGGGTTTTACCGTTTTCAAATACATTAAACGGATTTTATATATATATATATATATATATATATATATATATATATATATATATATATATATAAATATATATTTAGAAGAATATCTGTAACCAGACAGTTTCTGGTCCCATTGACGTCCATAGTATATATTTTTTTCCTACTATGGAAGTCAATGGGACCAGAAACTGTCTGGTTACTGTTATTCTTCTAAATATAAAAAAAAAAAAAAAAAAAAAAAAATTGGCTGAATGTATTCGAAAACGGTAAACCAACTGTTTATCTCTGAGGGAGTTGTAAAATGAGCCTATTTCCAAAAAAAAGTGGAGTATCCCTTTAAGTTTAGTCCCAGACCAAAATGCATGTTTGAGCTGTTTTAACTGAAAGCAACTTGCTCTGGCATATCTTAAAGCTACACTGTGTGATTTTTACCCCTATCTAGTGGTGAAAAGTTATATGACCATCCGGGGAATATTAGTTTCTGTTCCTCTCAATTCCGATTTCGTTTTAACTCCTATACGGTGGCCAGTGTAGTCCAAGATTAACATGGCTTCCAGTTCGACCTCGTCCATGAGTGTTAACTCAAACGTAAACGCGAAAGGCGAAGCTTGAATTAGCGGGTATGTCCCTCTTTGGCTAATGTACTTTCAAGATGGAGGGGCAACATGGCGACCGACATTAGATCCCCTTACCCGTATGTATTTTCAATGGCATATTATACTCTCACGAGAATACTTTATTGCTTGAACGAAGTAAATATACATTAATGAGCACATATATTTTTGAAAGTGTTTTTAGCTAAGAATAAACTAAAAGAGTTACACAGTGTAGCTTTAAAATATGTTTTTTTCCAAGGTACTTTTATAAAAGTGATTGAAATATCCTAACTGTACTGATGCCTATTCCTGAAACCAGGCCTATATGTAATTAAATGATATTTAGATAGATACAATTCTAGATAATCAATAGTTAGTTGAAGGACAGTTGATAGATAGTTGATAGATACAATACTTAAATCTTCTTTGAAATATGCTACTGCCAAATGTACTGACAAACACTTGTGGTAAACTTAAATATACTCCGGGTCTGGTTAAACCATGTGGACCCCAAATTTCAGAAGTTCCCAGCCGATGCTTTTCAGTTTATTTGTGCAATATGCATCAGATGGTCAGATTCACAGATTTCATCAATCAATCAGACGGCACCAACTCCTACGAGGACTTCAACACTTCACACTCTGGGCCCTATCTTGCACCCGGCGCAAATGACTTTATACACAAACGCATGTCTCATTCCTATTTTGCACGCGCGCAAAGCGGGATTTTCCCCTCCACAGACGCACGTCGGTAAACTAGGAAATGAACTTGCGCTCCCTGGGCGGATTGGCGCAAAAAGGAGGCGTGTTTCGGCGCAAACATTCCCTGGTGCTATTTTACACTTCCAGAACACAATTGCGCCACTGACCATAAAAAACCTGGTCTAAAGTCAGTGGCGCGTTGCGCGTTGTTCATAATGCTATTTTAAGCTCGCATGCTTGGCCATAATATAGCGGGTAGGCCTACACAACGCGCATATACTGATTCTCTCATCAACATAGATGCAGTAGTTTTTATTTTTGCAAATCATACATTATAACAAGGAAAAATATTAACACATGAGGGAAATCATTTTGGTTTACATGAAGATGAAAAACCGAAATACCCATTTCTTAAGGCTATTGTAGTACTAAAGGATCAGACCTGTTTGCCCAATAGTGGCAAGAAACATACGTATAGGCTATAATGTTTAACCGACGCTGATGTGCAAGAGTTTCTCCCATCCCTATACAACGTCACTTCTGTCTTTCACTGTCCTGACAAGAACGTCGGTCTCATCGGCTGTGAACGCTCCTGGCGCGCGCCTGGTAAACCCGCCGTTATAATAACAATCCGTCATGCAACATGCGCACCTGTTCTTAAAGGGTATGTTGGATGGCGCTCGGATTGGTTTATTTCACGTTACGCCCAAACCACACCTATGAATAATGAAGCTACTTCAGACCAACCTCTTTTAGATTTGCGCCAGGCGCAAGAGGCATTTATCCCGCCGGGAAAATAGCAACAGCGCCGGGACCCGCCCACAAAGTTACTTGCGCCATGCGCTTTGACACTTGCGTTTCAGATCGTTAAAATAGGGCCCTCTGAATCAACATGCGCTACAATTATCTATATCATAATCATTTTTGTTAACAAGCAAGTATTCATTACGCTACTTCTGCCTTAAATTATTACATTGTTCAAATTAGTAAAGCTAACTGTGATTTGTAAATTTACATTTCTGAAATACATAACTTAGACAGGCACCTCTGAATACAGATCACTCTAAATTGTAACGTGGACTCATGCATTTTCTGTAAAGCTGCTTTGAAATGATGTGTGTATTGTGAAAAGCGCTATACAAATAAATGTGAACTGAATTGAATTTCAGGAAGAAACCAGGCTGCTATAATTAGCATGTCTGAGGAAGAACTAATTCATGCAATTGCCATGAGATGTCATCAAGTACTGAGATATTTCCTCATTCGGACTACAAATGCACATTTCCCAATCATTTCTTTGCCGTCGACTCACTGTGTAATCCTTCCCATAAACTGCTGCTCTATTATATCACGTATGTGTGAGATTGGTTGCTTTTTGAATGCGTTGGTCCGAGTGGTCTGAGTGGTCTGTTTCTATGACACTTCAAACCTGTAAAGTTTTGTGTTTTCAGAAACAAATCCTCCTATGCTGCGTCTTTTACAATCTTCAGTCAGTTGCATCAGTGACCACATCCTTCCAGTCTGTGTTCTCCATCTTAGTTCTCTGTGTTGTAAAGCCATTGAGTGCTGATGTAGGCTTAGCCCTGGCATACGTAAAACATTAAATGTACAGTCACCATGTAGTTTCACAGTTTTAGTTTTTAATTTGACTATGCCTTGGTGGTTTCACAGACAGGGCTCAGAGTTAGCCAGGATTAGGCCTTAGTTCAGTTAACACATTTTATTAGCTTTTATAAACATGCCTTGGAAAAAAAATATTACTGGTGTGCATCTTGAGACAAAACAATGGCACTGACATGTTTTAAGAAATGTCAGTGCAATTTGCTTTCAGTTAAAACACCTCAAACATGCATTTTAGTCTGAGACCCAAGCCTTGTCTGTGAAACCGGGGTATGGGGGTTAACCTAACAGACTGTAGCCGTTTGATGTGAGGATTGATCATGTCTGGAGCACAAACGCTGCAGGATGACGCACACACTGAACTTTAAAACTTTCTATTGGAGCTTCTTAACCCTTAATATGATTAATAGATGAAAATTAAGCTGCATGCTTATTGTAAAAAACAAGCATTCTCATGTGTGAAATTGGTCAGCACAATTGATTGGAAAAAAACAGTGTGAGTGAATATATAGTTTCCCCCCATTGGTCATGTTTCCGGCAAGCGCTAGTAATAATTAGGCCACCAGTCACCACCACATCACACAAACCTCGGGTGTATCTGTGTGGATCACACAAATCACATCACATGTGCCTCAGTCTGATTTCAAGACTCCTGCCCTGTAATGTCATACAGCACACATGCTCTGACTATTTAAAATGACAAAAATAACCACTCTAACTCAACATTTAGGTTATCTAGATCAACTGTGGTCTGTTCTGAGGTTGTAACTTAACCAGTCACTCCACCCACTTGAGGCCTGCGATCTGTCATGATCTGTGGAAGTCGAGTGTAAATCCATCAGTATAGTAGTTGTCTAGGAGCCAAAAATATCTCTGAGCAGCTGAATGGTTAAAAGATGTTTTAAAACAGCTTTGTAGTTTGTATGAATTTATGTCATATGTCAGTGTTTAACATGGCCCGGTACTTGTGTTTGCTAAGGCGACACTGATATTTTTTCCTCATACTGGGTTAGAGGTTTATAACAAATGTGTCATTCATGAAACACGAGCAGAACAAATTTGTGTGTAAATCGTGTGTAGGCGTAAATTTTCGGATTCATTAAAATGTTCGTATTTTCCAAATGTTAGCTGGTACACAAGAAATCTACACCTGCTCCCAGCCACGCGTAAATGGTGCGCTTAACATCCGAGCGTTTTGCTCATTAATAAGGCTGGAATTAATTCACCTTAATCAGGTACATATTTAAACAGCATTTTGAAAAAAATATTTTATATAGCATAGAGTCAGACCGATATATCGGCTGAACGATATTATCGGCCGATATAAGGTATTTTCCAAACTATCGGTATCGGCAGTTATAATGGCCGATAAATGAATATTTCAAAAGTAAAATAAAAACGGATGAAACACGATTGAACCATGTCATGAGTGTTGGAGTTGTATAGTTTGTCCACCAGAAGGCACTCTACACCGTTCCTGTTGGCAACAATCGTTGAGTTGGTCATGAGACATACATTGCTTGAATAACAATTAAAAGAACATCCCCATCAGTTCTCTTAACTCAAATAAGCATGACAAAATTTGTAACTATTATGTCCAGTGTAAAATAAATAAATAAATAAAATATCAGCTGATGTATCGGAATATCGGATTTTAAAACCCAAAAATATTTGCATCGGTATCGGCCTTCAAAATCCTTTATCGGTCGGGCTCTAATATAGTAATTCCATACGGTTTTTCTTTTTACTTTTATTATGAGAGCCAGTAATAGCATCTGGTTATCAATGGCGGTCCTTCTCCAGTTTGAATACGATTTTTCCGAAGTGAACTAATTAGTTTTTTGCTGTCAAGCTTAATGTCAAACCATTTTCTTCTCACTTCAGGGACTGTTCGATTAACAGATGAAACTCCATCCAAGCTTCCTTTTTTTAAGGACCTGATACGCCACTATGTACGCTTGAAAATAAAATTGGCGTTTTGAATGAACTTCTGATAATAAAACTTCAATTTCTGCATCCGAGAAATCTTTCTTTTTCATTCGCATTCTTGTTCTTATATGCCTATATATAGTTGTCAATCGGATATAATGGGCGGGATTTATGGTAATTGAGAATGAACGTGCACGCGCATCCCATTCACGACTGGTTGGAATTCACTAACACGCACACACACATTTCACTATCACATTTGACGTTTACGAAGTATTTGTGAATCAGGAGATGAGTTTTCGGGAAGGTCTCTTTATGCGCAAATCACTCTCATATTTACTCGTATATTTACAAATGTTTCATGAATGAGACCCAATATGTGTTTGTCGTCCTGCAGTGTTTCTGCTCCAGACACAAATGCTCTATTTTGCAAAAAATGGGTGAACAAGGTCCCACAGAGAGCTGAGCCATATCTAGAGCAGGGGTTCTCAATCCTTTTGACACTAAGGCCCCACTTTTTCCAAGACTGTTTTGAATGGATGGATGGATGGATGGATGGATAATTGGATGGATGGACAGACAGACAGACGTACAGATAGACTCATCATCATCCTTGTGTCTTTCTGTACAGCAGTATGTTGCAGTGGATGAGTGAAGTGTTCTGGCAGGAGCGTCTGTGGTTCCCAGAGGGTTTGGGATGGGCTGACCTGGAGGACCGTGATGGGCGGGTCTATGCGAAGGCACGGGATTTGTGGGTGGCATTGCCAATCGCCGCCCTGTTCATGGCTATTCGACCGGTCTATGAGAGGTGGGTCCAAAGCTACATCTCAGCTATCTTTCCTTTCATCTCTGTTTAACTGTATACCCTGCCTCCAGTTTTTCAGTTTTTCCCTCTTTGTCTGATATTTGATAAGCTTCGTCTCTTTCTCTCTCTCGGCCTCTGTCTGGCATGCTTATAAATAGGTTTTAAGTTCTATTTCTGTCGCCATGCTTTTTCTTTTATGTCCTCTCTCCCTGCGTCACTCCCTTCGTTTTACTCTCCCACCCCTCTTTCTCTCTCTCTTATCCTAAGCTGTCTTTGCTTCCATCTCATTCTCATTTATCATGTAATTGATGAATTGGAATTAATGCAATGAAATCATCTCTCTGAAATTCTAACTAATAATCAAATAAGGGTTCAAAAGGTCAAATTTACCAATTCATTTCAAAAGAGCAATGTCCTTTCAAATACACAGTCCAAAAAACAAGACAGTAAATATGATTTGTAAAATGATCTATACGCAGATACTACTCTACTATTTAAAGGTTTAGAGTGTGTACGATTTTTTATTTTGTTTTGAAAGATGCTCACCATGGCTGCATTTATTTGAAGAAAATACAGCAAAAACAGGAATTACAATTACAATTTAAATGGTCAAAATGGTTGTGGAGGAAGTTTTGGAGGAGACACACTCAAAGTATGTTTTAGGGCTGGATAACCATCTGTATGTCTTTCTATTGCCGGGAAATGATAGCACATCAGTAGCCCAGTACACCAATTATGTTCTCTGGCTGGATGGTTCTGATTTTGTTGTGGAGGAAATGGACGAGGAACGTACTTAAGACTGTCCAGCCCCTTTCCCGATTGCATTTGTCTATTCCAGTCCTCCCCTGGCCATAACCCAAATCCTCCATGGACCTAGTGTCATGATTCTGCCTTCTTGTCTTTGATTTTCCCTAGTCGTGAGGCAGGATCATGACAGAATCATGTTTGTGTGCAAGCGCAGGGCCTGTATGGGCCATGTGCTTGTGTTGTCTTGTTACGTTACCCCGCCCCCTTGTTATCCTAGTCTTGTCATTATTGTCTAGTCAGTCTCACCTGTCCTCGTCATTAGTGTTCCCTATTTAATCCCCTTGTGTTTGCTGTCCTGTGCCGGTTCATTGTGAGTCTTTGAGATTCATGTTGTAAGGGTCGTCTAAACATTGTCTTCCTAGTGAGTATCTTGTCAAGTGTATTGGTTTCATAGAAGTTCTGATTCTTCGTTTGCTGTTTTGTTTTCTATCTAGTCATTATATAGTTTTTGTCTATCCTGTACTAGTCCTGTTTTACCCCCTCGTGGGTTTTGTTTTCCCTGTTTTTTGTCTGTTAATAAATCTTGTGTGAACGCACTCTGTCTGCACTTGGGTTCATCCTGAAATTCATGACAGAATGAACCGGCCAATAAAGAACCCAGCAGACAGTATGTCCTCCCGGCTACATCCGGAACAGTGGTGGTTGTCGGCTCCCACCGATGGTGAGAGAATCAACGGTCCTGTCCCACCCGAGGGTGAGTGGATCCTGAAGAATTGGGCCCGACTCTGGGATCATTTCTCCCAGGAGGATCCGCAGGCTTCCACCAACTCGTCACCACCTGCCAGGCTGCCAGTGATCCCGGAGGGTCACGTTTTAGCTGTGGTTACGCAGGGGAACCAGGCTCACTCCACTTCAGCTCCCGACGTGTCATCTGCACCCGCAAGTCTCCGTGGCAAACGTGAGAGACGGCTGTCGTGGGAGTCTACTTCGGAGTCCTCTTCCACTGAGACCACACTTCCTGCTGTGCCTCCCCAACCGGTCACGAGCCTGGCTATGTCCTCTGCTCCGCGACCCAGGAAGAAGAAGAGGAAGAAGGGAGCCTCTTGTCCTCTGTCTCTGTCCTCCCCTGAGCCTACGCCAGCAAGCGCTGTTCCTGAGCCCGCTCCAGCAAGCGCTGTTCCTGAGCCCGCTCCAGCAAGCGCTGTTCCTGAGCCCGCTACTGCCAGCTCTGTTCCTGAGCCCGTTACTGCAAGCGCTGTTCCTGAGCCCGCTCCAGCAAGCGCTGTTCCTGAGCCCGCTCCAGCAAGCGCTGTTCCTGAGCCCGCTACTGCCAGCGCTGTTCCTGAGCCCGTTACTGCAAGCGCTGTTCCAGAGCCCGCTCCAGCAGGCGCCATCCAAGAGCCCGCTCCAGGAGGCGCCGTCCATGAGCCCGCTCCAGCAAGCGCTGTCCCAGAGCCCGCTCCAGCAGGTGCCGTCCCAGAGCCCACTGCGGAGAGAGCTGCGGCCGATCTAGCCGCAAGAGAGATTCTGGATTCGGTTTCTGCTCGTCAGGAGATGCCCATCTTCCTTGCCGCCAAGACTGTGTCTGACTATTTGTCTTGTCTGGCCAAGATCCTTGAAGTCCCTGTCTGTCCAGTCTTGTCCCTAGCACCCGTATCTGCCACAGAGGGCGCAGCACCCGTATCTGCCACAGAGAGCGCTGCACCCAGTCCTGTCCTTTCGCCTGCCTTGTCCTCCGTCAGGAGTCCTGTTTCCCCATCCTCTGAGTCCTCTGAGTTTGTTGCTGCTGCCACAAATGCAGTACCCCAGTCTGTTTTCCCAGTCGCCCCTGTCTCCACTAATTCCCGGACTGTTTCCCCGTTTGTCCCTGCCTCCACTAGTCCCCGGACTGTTTCCCCTGTCGCCACTAAGCGCAGTACTGTTTCGCCCAAGTCCTCTCCTCGTGTGTCCTCCTCCAAGCCTGCCCGGATTCCTCGTTCACCGCCCTCATCCCATGGACCTAAGACCCCCAGCACTCCCACCCACCCTGGTCAACCCCCCATGAACTTTGTGTTTCCTCCACCACCTCTGCCGTGTATGTTATTTTTGATGTTTCATCCCAACCCTGTCATAGTTTTTTCATGTATGCCGTTAGTAGTGTTTTCCATGTTTTGTTGGTTTTTATCTATGTCACAGTGTGTCATGTCTCGTGTTTAATGTCCCCTTGAGGAGCGTCTGGAAGCCGGGCTCATTACTATGTAATGAAAGTTTTTCAAAATTGTAGTTTCTTCTTTTTCTCCCAAAGACGAAACCTGGCTGGCCACCCTTCGGTCCCTTTCACTGTGTCAGACTTAACTTTGTTGTCGTTTATGCTAACTCACCGCAGCTGCATCTTCTAAATAATGCTGCGAGTGGGGCTTGAGGAAGTGATGTCGCCTGTGTCTGCACAGTGCGACTTGATGCTGCCCCTGAAGTGAGACACAGGAAACAGAAATACTGCAAAATAATAATAATAACATGACTAAACGAGACGAAATAGCATTATAACATTTTGTCTCGTTTTGGTCAACGAAAACTAAGTTTTTATTTTGTAAACCAAATTTAGTCTCATTTTTATTCCTCAACGATATTACGTTATAGATTTAATTATAGTCATCGTCACATGACCAGCATTTACTTTGCGTCTTTCATCTTGTCTGGGTTTCGTCACGAGGTTCATTGCCGACGATATTTAGTCATACTAGCTTTAATCATAGCTAGCAGACATATCACCCTATAGCCCAAGACTGGTTGCCCACTGAAGCTAAGCAGAGCTGAGTCTGGTCAGTACCTGGATGGGAGACCTACTCGGAAACCAGGTTGCTGCTGGAAGAGGTGTTAGTGAGGCCAGCAAGGGGGTGCTCACCCTGTGGTCTGTGTGGGTCCTAACGCCCCAGTATAGTGATGGGGACACTATACTGTCAAAGAGCACCGTCCTACGGATGAGACATTAAACCGAGGTCCTGACTTTTTGTGGTCACAAAAAAATCCCAGGATGTCTTTTGAAAGAGTAGGAGTGTAACCCCGGCATCCTGGACAAATTTGCCCAGTGGCCTCTGTCCATCATGGCCTCCTAATCATCCCCATATATATATACTGTATATATATATATATATATATATATATACCAATTGGCTTCATCACTTTGTAAGCTGGTGTGTGGTGGGCGTCCTGGTGCTCTATGCCTGCCGTCGCCTCATCCAGGTGATGTTGATGTTGAACACGGGTGGTGGTTGAGGAGATCCCCCCCTCCCCCCCCCCCCCCCCCCCGTCTATGTAAAGCGCCTTGACTGCTGAGAAAAGCGCTATATAAATGTAATAAATTATTATTATTATTATTATTATTATTTTCATTGACGAAAGTAACACTAGCTCCGCCTTAAGGTCCTAGCCCACTGAGTCCGAAATTTTAGTATGTGTTTTTTCATATTCGTCATTTGGTGGCAGTATATTTCTTTTGTTAGGTGGCTTTGCTACGGATGAGAAAAAGGCAGGAAATCTAAACCGATCCAAAATTTTTTATGACCCACGAAAGTTTCCAAGGTAGTGTGTAAACGTGATTGACACAACGTGAGGTCGTATTTATTATATGCCAATATTTCGGACGAGAATTTCAGACTTTTAGTTCGCAAGGACCTTTAGTCCCCCAGCACCCTGGCTTCGCCTCAGCCTCTTGGACCTATGGTGTCGCCCGGTCTCTGTGTCTCCTCGGCTCCGCCCAGGTTTAACACTCTTCTGGCTCCACCGCTGGGGGTCGGATTTCCGACTCCACCTTGGCTCCTCACACCATCAGCTCTGCCTTGGCCCTTCATCTGGGCTATGCTAAATGTTTCCTCCTGCCTTCGTCTCCTTCCTGGCTCCTCCCTCCATTATCTCCCTCTGTCAGACCCCCCCACCCCCCATCACGCTTCTCTCCAGCTCCATGTCTTCCACCAGAGCCCATACTATCCCTTCTCTGTTGGACTGTTGTTTTTAATGAATAAAACATTTAAAAAAAAAATGTTTTTATCAATTTAATTAATCCTTCCAGAATAAAAGTATTAATTTCTTTAAAAAAAATGTCCCTGTATGTTCAGATATGTTGCTACACCAGTAGCCTCTCTGCTGGGCATTAAGGAAACGGTCAGAAGGCGAGTCACACACAACCTAATACTGGAGTCCTACTTTTGCAACACAACTAAAAACCCCCCACAGGTGTGTACACTTCTGCACTTATAAATGAATCACAAATTTCCCCACTCTACCACTACAGCCGTCATTTCGTTTTTACCATCCAGAGTTCAGTTGAGAAACTGTGCAAGCAGACGGGATGGACAGAGCGACAGGTCCAGCGTTGGTTCAGGCGGCGCAGGAATCAAGACAGACCCAACCTTCTCAAGAAGTTTTGTGAGGCCAGGTAAAAACACACCAACACCCTAACATGCACTTTCTATAGTCCTGTTACCATGAACCATTCACAATTAGGTGAGCTTTAGCTGCTAATGTGTAAGATTAAAAGTAATTTCTGTAAGTGAACTGCCTGTGTATAAACTGAAGTCAGTTCTTTATAAAAGGCACTTACTCAGTGGTGTTTGGCACTTATTCAATTATTCATGTGTTAAATAAACTTTTAAAGGCTCTTTCACGTGCTGTGGTTTTCAATCCTGTTCCCGTAGGCCTACAACACTGCACATTTTCTTGACACACCCATATCAGGTTTTAAAGCCTAATGCACTGAATTCTATGGCAATAAACTGTGCATTCAGGATGTGCATATTAACCAAAGAGTTTCTCTGTGTAGCATTTCCATTCCCATCTCAATAGTGCGGGATGACCCTGAATAATGTCACTGATCAAATAGTGGTGAAAAAATCTAATTAGTGGATTTTTTTATATACAGAAACTGAAACTAAAGTTTTCACATCTACTTTGACCCGCCCCCAAACACTAGTTTTATCTGAGGCCTGGAAGAGTTTTGTGTTTTGTGTTTCGTGTTGTCGACATGTCTAGAATTTACTGTTTTCAGCACTGCAGATCCACTTTTACGTACTTCACAAGGATGAGGACTCAAACTGGAATTGATACTGAAAACTGACATCATCATTACTGTGCGCATCATTTTGTATCAGGCTTTGAGGAAGCTGAAATTTAAATATGGTAATAGGCTTTCATTCCTGACATTCGCTTTAAGCGGTAGACCAATCGCAACAGACTGGGAGAATGAATTGTTTAAACTAATATTTTTCAGACTCTGAATGCATATAATGGATGCATATAAACCTGTTGTAGGAGCCCTCTAAAACAAATATAGGAACCTTTAAAGTAGCATAATAGGGTCACTTTAGATCTCATATAAGACTATTTAATGATATAATTATGTTTCTCCTCCAATTTGTTGTTAAAATATTATCATTTGAATGGTGGCTGTAATGAAAACTTGTTTTTTTATGATGGATTTTTTTAAACATCAAGACAACAGGTTGTCAAAATATAATAAATATGTAATATAATGCTTATATTTATCAGAGAGTTAATTATTGAGCTACAGGAAATTGGTCGTAGTGATGGCCCTCCAAAAAAGTTTTTTTCTGAAACCAAGAATTCATTTTCACCCAAATACTTTCAGTTATCAATTTCGGTGCATCACTAACTTGTAATTTAATGAAATATTTGTCTTTTTATGTTACAGTACTTATTTATACACCGCTTTTCTTTAGAATGCCCATAAATGGAAAAAAGACCCCATTAGAGGTCATCTACCAGCAGTGAATAACTGGATTGAACTAACTAAACCATGACCCTTTTGTTCTTTCATAGCTGGAGATTCGCCTTTTATCTTCTCGCCTTCATTGGTGGTCTTGTGGCACTGATAGACGTAAGTCATTTGCAGTTTCAGCCTGTTTTAACTCTCTGATTTCATTTCCTTTATTGCATAACACAATTCTTCCTCTCTGTGTCTTTCTCTAGAAACCCTGGTTGTACGATCTAAAGGAGATGTGGGAAGGGTTCCCCACTCTGGTGAGTTATATCTCCTTTATAAACATGACACACTAAAGACAGACATCATGTAGAGCTTCTCATTGTCATTTACATCAAATAGAATATACTGTAGACAACGTACAACTATTACAATCTCAACATGACCCTTATGAAAAAGAAGTATACTTCAAGTTAATTTTATGAAGTATGCTTAAGTAATGTTCAAGTATATTTTTAAGTATACTTTATTTAGTAAGTAGGCTATATATCATTGTGTACTTGTAAGTAAATTGTAAGTGGACTATTTCAATACTGCTTGGTACTATAGGTACAAGTATGTTTCTGAGAAGTACATAAAGTATATTTTTGGAAGTACTCAACTTATTTTTAGTTTAAATGAAGTATGCTAATAGAACACTTGAATAAACTTCTCTTTTGTAAGGGGCTGCATATATGGTGAATGAGTGTAATATTGAATAACAATGTAGTTACAATTATAAATAACTTTACATGTGCATGTAAACACATGAAATATGTGTCTTTTTAATGGCAAATGATTATTAAAGCATATTTAAAATGTACTTTAAAGTAAACCTTTTAATTTCACATTATTGCAAAGTGCACTTTCTAAAAATGCTTTTAAGTCTGGTAAGTCTGTCTTAAACAGCACTTAAGTGGCCTTATATTTTATAACTATTATATTATCTGCAAGTGCATTTATATATATATATATATATATATATATATATATATATATATATATATATATACTTTTAAGATTTGAAGCAAAATTATAAATGATACTGTAAAAATGATAGAAATTCCTTGATAAAGGTTTTGGTCATGATGTCACCCACTTCTACTCAAGTAATATGATTAGCATCAAACTGAATGTGCTTCCAAGCAATAACAATAAAGTCTGTTGATAAGCAATTAGATTGTGATAATAAATTTACACATTATTTGTAAAGCTCATGTCATCAAATGACAGATTGCTGAAAGTTCTGAGTCAGTGAACCGTATGTCTCTCGTTCAGATCCTCTTGCCGTCTCAGTACTGGTACTACATGCTGGAGCTGGGTTTCTACACCTCACTTCTTTTCAGTGTGGCATCTGATGTCAAACGTAAAGTAAGTCTGCCATAAATCATACTGTCATCATATCACACTGCAAACCTCATCTTTGCATCTCAATGAATCGTTTTATTCATCCATCTGGTTATTGTACACTTTATTTTTTGACCAGAACATTATTCAAAGCAGCAGTTTATGGGAATCACTGCAGGCTGTTTTGTTTTTGCGGCAAGGTTGATGACAGATGTTTAGAATATGTTTCCATGTGCTACTTTTAGTAAAAAAATAGCTGCAAAAAAATCAGAAAAAGGACAATAACATTTTAACCTGAATTTGTGGAAGTAAATTTATAATGCAAAAAAAGAAAAAAAGAAAGAATATTGTAGCGGTAATTTGAATAAAAATATTTTTTTAATTATTGTGAATAGGCATATTAATTGTTGTATTTTTAAAAATGCTACTGTGTATAAAAATGTTTCCTTTTGAATATTTACAGATTAAATATGCAAACACGTTGAATTGAAGCACCCAAAAATGCTAGCCCAGGAAAATACAATGCATAAAAAATGCAAGCACTGTTAATGCATGCTTTTTTCAAAGACATTTGTCATTATTTTACTCCCATATGGCAGTTAAAAACTGTGATGTGGACTTTTAGACCACCAACTTAGCTTTTAAGGGTTCATTTATAGTGTCAAGTCAGCTTTATTTATAGTGATTTATACAATACAAAACAGCTTTACAATGATAACAGGAAAATGATGCATTTCTCCTGTTGTTCAGCTGAAGTCAGTTGAGTGTTGATTAAGATCCTTTTTAACGGTCATCAATCATTAAATTAGTTAATTTAATCTATAAAGCACTTCTGCAAAATATGATGTCATCGTCCAGCTCGGTTCAGTTCTGTACAGCGTCAGTACAGTCATATCCATTATATTGTTGAATATTAAATATCTTGAAGTTTCAAAAACCCAAAATAGCGAATGCATTTGCGCCCATCTGTTCGCCCATGGGCTGCTGGTCTGAAAACGAGGTGTGGTCAGGCACATTGTTGGCACTTTGCTATTTTGAGGAACTGAAATAGACTGCGCCATTGACCAACTGAAACCTGGTCTAAAGTCAATGGCGTAGTATATTTTTTTGTTATTTATAGGGCGCATTAGTTACTCATTACTCATTAAGAGAATATGGACAACCTTTTAGACCGTGCGCTGGACATTTGAGAGCTTTCTACTTAGAATTTAGTAGTAGGAAATTACTAGGCATCCAATTTTTTATATCCAACTATGCAGTCTGTTAATTTTGTGAATTGGTTTGTTTCGTCAGGGCCCGACAAAATATAAACACCATGCTTCCTAATGATATTTCCCAAGGGTAACATGTGCAGGGTGGAAAGCAAACAGTCCCAGTACTGAGCCTTGCTGTACCCTGTAATGAACTTCAATATGAAACCTCTTAATTTACTGCCACAAATTGGCGACAGTCAGATAAGTATGATTTGAACCATGAACCATGCATTAAATGAAGCACTAAGATAAGTAACACTAATAAAGAGATATAACCACAATCGGATCTAAAGGGCAAATCATTTGCAATGGTCTAAATCCTAACTGTAAATCCTCGCAGTTTACATTTCTTACTAAAAAGGAACACAGTTGTGATTTTTCTTAATTTTGGTGATTTAACAAGTTTACACAATTCTCTCCTTTAGCAATGAATGAATGGAATTGTTCCTCAGGGAGTCTATAACATGACATCTGATAGTAGATGCTTGCATGGTTATAATTTTCTCTCTAATAGTATCCATCTTGCAAGTAAAGAAATTCATAAAGTCGTTAACTGCTGTTCTGTTTGGAAACGTCTGAATTTGAAGCCTTATCACTTATTAATTTAGCCACTTTATCAAATAAATACCTAGGGTTGTGTTTGTTTATTTTAAGATAGTCGAAAAGTAAGCAAATCTAGTTGTTTTTAAGGCCTTTCTGTATGCAATAACACTATCCTACCACGAAATGCGAAACACCACTAGTTTTCCTTTCCTCCATTTGCGCAAAATTTTTTCAGGTTGCTCTTTTGAGGGCGCGAGTGTGCTCGTTATACAACAGTGTTGGACTATTTTCCTTAATCTTCTTTAAGCGCAAAGGAGCAACCATGACCATGTCATAGTTTCTGTTGCAACATCGAGTTTGTTCAAATACTGTTCAAATATATGTTAATATTCACACAACTCCACTCAAGGAGGTTGGAAAATGGTCATTATAAACACAATTCAGAAAGATATATTGACTGACATTATAACTGGACCTCATTGGAAAGGAAAAAAATCATGATAAACAACAAACTGAAATGTATTAGCTGTGTGTAATTTAAACTAGTGAGTCAGGGATCATGATTGAGTTGCTTTGTATTGCACTGTTGTCTTTATGATGAGTGGCGTAGTATGTACATCTCATAATAGTATAATGATATCAGCGTTATATTATGCTTTCTTCCAGGACTTCAAAGAGCAGATCATTCATCATGTGGCCACCATCATGCTGATCAGTTTCTCCTGGTGTGTTAATTACATCAGAGCGGGAACGCTCATCATGTTCATGCATGATTCAGCTGACTATCTACTTGAGGTGAGTAGAACATCCAGAGACAGAGACCCAATGGGACGTCAATGTGATTTTTGTCAAGAGAGTGGACTTGGATAGATGTTGTGTATATTAGTGGTTAAAAATCTGGGCATATTAGTTGTGCAAATCAGGGGTGAGTTGCATAAACTGCTAAGACTAGTCTTACAAGTTAGTCATCCAATTTTTTTCTTCAAGACTGTTCATAAATTTTTTAAGTTAGTTACATAAAAATGTACATTGGTCTAATTTGATACCGAACAGTAAGACTGATTACCCCTAATTAACTGCTAGTTGATCATACTAGTTCTTAAGACACTGTCTTAACATAATGTCTATATTTATGCAACTGGCCTTTGCATATTAGACTGATTTCTGAAGGATCATGTGACACTGAAGACTGAAGTAATGATGCTGAAAATTCATCTTTGCATCACAGAAGTAAATTATACTTTACAAAATATGTTAACAGATTTTTAAAATGACAATAATATTTTACAATCTTGTCGTTTTACTGTATTTTTGATCAAATTAACTCATACGCATAAGAGACTTTCAGAAACATTACAAAAATCTTATAGACCCCAAACTTTTGATTTTGGATAAAGAACAGATCAGTAGAAAAAAACATTTCTGTCTCCATTCATCTCTTCTATAAACATCCGTTTCTCTCACTCTCTCTCTCTCTCTCTCAGTCAGCTAAGATGTTTAACTACGCGAGATGGAAGAACGCATGCAACTACATCTTCATCCTGTTTGCTGCGATCTTCATCGTCACACGCCTCATCATCTTCCCTTTCCGGTACACATCTCATCTCTCTCTGTCTCTATTTCTCCCAAACACACATTGTTGTCATCACCAGTTTCGATTATGATACAGTTTTTGTGTGTTACTGTGGATATAAGCTAGATTATACTTTATAGGTAAAGCCAGGTGTTAAAATATTTGATTGAGAACAAAGACAAAGTAAGTGTGTGTAATACTGTAAAACACTGCAAATTAGTATGACGCCTTAGAAGGCAGCTCCCTATATAGACAGAAAGGCAGCTCACTAGGTTTTGCAGCAGAGCTAATGTTACATGGCAGGAGAACAGTTCTGACTCATCATAAATTGAAAAAGTATGACTTTAATAATCGTTTGAATTACTTATACCTAGGGTTGGGTATCGAGAATCGAGTATCGATTGGAACCGGGACTAACTTTTCGTTTTTCCCGGAATCGTTTAAAAGTTAAAATTTCGATTCCAAGTTTCGATATTCACAGTCCGCCGACCAGAAGAAGAAACCGGTGAACAACACCAATGAAGAAGCGTCTACCAGAAGTGTTGGCATAATCACGTGAGTTGAACATGAGCAGCTTACGCCGGCGGTCGAAAGTGTGGCTTCACTTTTCTAAAAATAACAAAATCTCGGCAAAAATTTGTGACAAAAGGAGTATTTCCTCCAGAAAGATCGTTGGTTAGCAAGGTTAGCTAAACTTTTTTGACCCTGCCATTTAAAAGAATCGGAATCGAGAATCGTTGGGAACCGGAATCGAAACAAGGAATCGGAATCGGAATCAATCAGAATCGTTCATATTCAAACGATACACAACCTACTTATAACATGACCTATCACCAGGCCGTTGGCACCTCTGCAGGCATTTGTTATAATAAATAATGTACAAAAGTTGATTATGTTTATATAATGTAATTACTTGCTTTTGATACTTTATTTTACGCCATTTTTAAAGGAGTCCTATTATGCTTTTTCACTTTTCTAACTTTAGTTAGTGTGTATTGTTTCTATTTGGGAATAAAAAAGATCTAAAAGGTTACAAAGTCAGTTTTATTGAACAGAATTCACTTTTCAAGAACTACAACGAACGACTCGTTTGGACTACAATGCATTTTTTCCGACTTTTGTGTGAAGTCATAATTTTACTCATTTAAATAATCTCCACTCACAGACTATGCAAAGAAGGGGGCGGGGCCTGGTTGAGCTGCATTAGAGAAGACAGTAGCCCCTTTCACACATGCAGTCTTTGTCGTTAACAGATCTTGTGTGAACAGGACCTTTTCAAATATATGGGAAGTTGGTTAACATTACCAGTTAGTTACCGGTATATGCGCTGTGTGAACATAGAATGAAGATTACAGGTATTTTGCACGTACAAGGTCAGAACGTGCTGATATAAGAAGTTATATGGGCCAATCAGTCTCTGGGCCATTCATAAAATTATGACGCGTTTACTCATCACTGTTTACAAATGTCTTCAGTGATACTGAAACTGAAGCGCTTCTCCTCTTCCAGTCGGAAGAGATTTGTCAACAAAAGTTAGTGATACTGTCACGTATGATAAATAAACTTCCAGTTAATGACATAATCACAGAGTTTACCAGTATATTGTAACTGATGTGTGTCTTTTACTGGTAAAAAAAACACACACAAAAAAAAAACAGAACGCCGTTGCTTGTGTGACCAGCACATTTTTGAAATGACTGGTAAATTCATTCTGCCAATTTTACTGTAATTTGTGTGAAAGGGGACAATGTTGTCACTATGTTAAAGAGACGCTTTTGTAAGATGGTTCACTGCTCCTTAAGTTTTTTTGTTACTGTTTGTAATACCATAGTTTCCCCAAAAGTATCATGATTAAATGGTAGATAACATCGTATCTAAAGTGATTAACGTGCCACTCTGAAACGTCCCGTGAAATCTGTGTTTGCAAAGTCTGTGCTTGAAATCCGTCCCGCGTGATCCTCTTGTTTGTTAACATTGTTAAGTCTAAATCAGGCTTGAATTGGTTTGAAGTTATTTACATCTCAGTAGAGCTCCTGGTTATCGTAAGGGGCGTGACATTTCCCAAACACGTGGTGTCAATCATAAGACACCAAGCCAGCTAACCAATCACAGCACATTTCACATAAAACATTTCTAAACTGAAACTAGACAGCGTGTTTGGGCCAGACTGGGGAGAGAGGTGCTGTTTAATGTAAAATTATGTAATGTTTTTTGAACTATCAAGCATGAAAGCATATTCTAGTATACTACCCCCAAAACAATATCAAAACTTCATAAAGGCGGATAATAGGACCCCTTTAAAGGCTATGGTTTATTGGTCTATTTTTACTACCACACAAAAAAAAATATTATCCACTTACTTGATTAATCGTCAAAATAATCGACTGATTGCTCAATTACCAAAATAATCTTTAGTGACCGTCCTAGATTAGTTAAAACTAGGGCTATCAGTTAAACGCGTTATTAACGGCGTTAATGCAAACCCATTTCAACGGTGTAAATTTTTTTAACGCGCGATTAATGGTCTTTTTAGGCTTGCGAGCCACCAAATTGTAGGTTAACGTTACATTTTGAGTGGATAATGAGCGCGAGACGCCGAAATGGATGCCAAGAAGATTCTGAATGGAAATTTTACTTTAAAATGTTGCCAAATGGTTCCAATGACAAGACCAAAGTGTTTTTCTCGTTATGAACTAAGCTATCATCATAGTAGCACGTCCAGTCTGAAATACCAGCTGATGGCCAAGCACACACACAGCTGATGCGACTTCTCCACCCCCTCGTCAATATCAGGACCTCGTCAGTATTTCTTTTACCCTTTTATTGATGGACAGTGTTACATTGTGTGAGAGATTACTTGCTCCAAGAGAATGTTAGTGTGAAATTGAACACAGTATATGCCAATGTTGTTTTCAATTAAAAAAAAATATGCACAAAGCAAGCCGGTCCACTTTTCCATGTTGATAAGAGCATTAAAGAGACATTTAGAATAGATAATAACGTGTGATTAATCACGAGTTAACTATGACATTAATGCGATTAAATATTTTAATCATTTGACAGCACTAGTTAAAACATTTCAAAATGCACCCGCATTGTTTTGCATTTTGTAGCATTCAGTCGAATAAAAGACCAGTCATATAGGGGAGAGCGGGGCACAACCTAACGCTTTTTGGTTTTGGCTCAATTAGTTAAAAAATAATCAGGTTAGATTAATACTTTTTTTACACAAGCAACATACACATCTTTGCTACAAATGACCAGTTAAAGTTTTTTTCTAGGACCTACCATTTTCGTACAGTTGGACTGAAAGTGACAGAAGTGCAAATGTTACAACTTACCCCATGGGGTTAATTGTCACAGACAGAGGGGTTAGTTGTAACACTTGTGTGTAACACACATAATTCAGTACTATTTTATTTGTTTAGTTTGATATTGTTTGTGCATCTGTATAGACAGATGTCCATACATCCATCCCTCATCCAATCATCATTGTATTGTGGATCAATATCATGGATAGAGACATAGAAAAGGGCAGCATAGTTTTGCAATAAATAATAATAAATAAAATTATAAATATTGTAATTGCAATTAAAATAGATTTGTGTGTGGCAGCTGCATAATGTACAATTATTATTATTAATAATAATAACAGTAATAATAATACAAATGAGCTTAAAATAAAAATTTAAAGGGTTTATTGCATTAATAACAGGCCATATTTTTAATAAATAAACAAGTTATCATTCATAGTACACTACATTTTAAATTCCGACATTGTTTGTGAAAGTCTAACAAAGTTAAATGTATACTCAAACCTGAAAAGTTGTGTGACTCCGTCTTCATTTGATTATCATTGTACACTTGGCGGCTTAGTTGTACCGCTCTGTTAGAACTAACCCCGCTGTGTATTACATATTTAAAACCTAGCTAACAGTTGCTAGGAATTACTGACATGTTTCAAAACGGTGCTGTGTTTGAGCCAACAAGACAGTGATTAAGGCAACATAAAGTACGATTTGGAAACGTGTACACCCAACTCAGAAACCTATGATGAAAAAAATTACATTCATGGTGTCAAAACACTCTTTGTCCAGTATCGTCACGAAATATAATCAAAACTTTCCGCAAATTCGCGGGAGATCGTATTCTGGCAGCAAGAGAAAAATAGTGGAAAGACGACCTGCTTGATCCTGACGAACTATGCAAACGGTCCGTGTTACATTTAACCCCGCGTTAGGTTGTGCCCCGCACTCCCCTACTTAAAAATAGCATTGAAATATTGTCTCGTCTTGTTCTCGTGTATCATCTCATCTCGTGCACTAAGTGTTTTGTCACACCTCTAATAAAAGGCAATTTCCCAACAGCAAAATTGTGGCCAGTGAAAGTGCTGAGTGGTTACTGAGGATAAAAAAAGGTATTGTCAAACTCACGTGTTTCTGTCTTTCTCACAGGATCATGTACTGCACGTGGGTGTATCCCGTGACCCTGTACCCTCCTTTCTTCGGATATTACTTCTTTAACGGGCTGCTGATGGTTCTGCTGTGTCTGCACATCTTCTGGGCCGCTCTGATCATACGCCTGGCCTTCCGCTTCTTGAGCTGTAATGTACGACTGTGGGAATTCATATGCCATTTTTACACAGTTTTATCAGTAGCAGATAAACAGTGTTTCCGTTTATCTCATGAAAATAGTGTAAGGTTGTACACATCGGAGACCAGGGGGGACTAAACACAAATTTGAGAGGGGCAAAGTACGTCTAACACATTTTCAATTACAAGTTTGGTCCCACTTTATATTAGGGTGTTTTTAACTCCTATATTGATTATTATCAGTATCACTTTCGAGGCTCAAAACCCTTGTGAACAACAAGACACATTAGCATACTTTTTTAAAAAGAGTACTTGTCACAGAAATAATATACTTTTAAAGTGCATACTTAAGTCCAAAATTAATGTAATGCTTTTAATTGTATTTTAATTACAATTAAATAAAAATATATTATAGTTTACATTATAATACATATGTATTATAGTTTAAATTTATATTAAATGCAATTAGCTGAATTTTATTTGACTTAAGTACATATTTTATGTTTTTTTCATAACTTATATTGTCTTTAAAATATTGTTTAAGTGTTCTGCTGAATGTACTGCTATTTATGGCACTTTAAACTAAAATATACTTGGTAACACTTTACAATAAGGTTCATTAGTTAACATTAGTTAAGTTTGTGTTAGTTAACATGAACTAATAATGAACAGCACTTACACAGCATTTATTAATCTTTGTTAACGTTAATTTCAATATTTACTAATACTTTATTAAAATCTTGTTAACATTAGTTAATGCGCTGTGAACTAACACGAACAAACAATGAACAACTTTATTATTATTAACTAACATCAACTAAGATTAACAAATACTGTAACAAATGTATTGCTCATGGTTAGTTCATGTTAGTTAATACATTAACTAATGTTAAATAATGAACCTTATTGTAAAGTGTTACCATATACTTTAAAGTCATTTCTATTGAAACTAGTGTCATTTTTTGAAGGTTACACTTAATTTTAAAGGTGCAATGTGTGATATATCTGTGGATCTATTGACAAAAATGCAATATAAAATCCATAACTATGTGTTTTGTGGTGTATAAAGACCTTACTTAATGAACCGTAAAGTTTATATTACGTTAGAATTAGTCATTTATTTCTCCATAGGGGTGGGAATCCCCTTCTATGAAGGTAGCCATGTTGTGACGTCATATTTCTACCGTAGCCGACAGTGGACAACAGAGCGCGTTTCGTATATAACCGGAATAGAAAGCAGTAGAAAAAGACGCGGCAGAATTTCCGGAAGAAAGATGGACCAAACTTATTGTTCAGGTATCCGAAAACGGGTAAATCTGCTTCAAAGAAGAGAAAGTATGATGAAGCTAGAAAAATAAGGCAGAATGTCAATATTTGCTAAACTTGTGTAATATGGCTTCATATAATCGTTGTTGCCCAGTAAATGACAGGTTAAAATATGAAAACATTCAACTACTAACTAACGTTACAGTAACAGGGGTATAAGTGCACAGAGCTACTATGTAAATAACGTTATCACTGTGTGCTTGGATAAAGTGCAGACCGGTCCGTATGTAATAACGTTACAATAACTTCATAAATACAAACCTCGGTAACAGCTCTCCGGTTCCTTTGGAGGGCTAACACTCTTTCTTCATCCCCTGAGCCATCGATCCGGCGGGTAGGTCCTCCTCTGCCTCTCCCTTCCCTGACTGCACCTACAACACCTCTGCCTCTCCGTCCTCTCCCTACCTCTCCCTCTTAGTTAACTCTGCGTATTTAGGTTGTTCATGACTCTGAAAACGTGTATAAACAATGCTGTCCGAGTGATGCCTCTGAAATCATAACGTTAACTATTTCCCCTTACGCAGCTGATTTGATGCTCTTATTCTTAGCTCTTATCTTAGCATAGAAACAAGCTATGGTAAAATCAGTGAATTAAAACACTAACACAATAATGATCAAATAACAATCGCAATAACATGTTGATTTACTGAATAATTAAGTAAATAGAATTTAATAAATACAAGATTAAAAAACCTCATTGCTTGTCTTGCTACTCTGCAGATTCAGACGACGACAAAGTTTATTCGCTTTGACATTATCCTACGTTGGCCACCGTAGCTTCAAAATAGAGTTTGCAATTGGAGGGAGAGGCCGCGAGTGACTTGCTGTTTGCAATTCGCGAGTCTCACCACTAGATGCCGCCAAAAAGCTACACAATGCACCTTTAAGGTGCCTTTGTTACATAATACATTAAAATAATGAGTTATATTAAGTAACTACATGTACTTAGTATAAGGTTAGGATTTGGATTGAGGATTTGGTTGAGGGTTAGTTGCATGTAATTATGCATAATTCATTTCATGCATATAGTATGCATGTAACGCATAACAAGTAAAAAGAATAGTGCCAGGATTTTAAATATATTTGTAATTACACATTTGTAATGATGTAGTTTGAATTTTGTATTTTTAAAATATATTAACTTTAAATCAAATTAAATCAAAACACTACAGTTAAAATTATATTCTCAAGCACTTAATAATAAGCGTACATATTTAAAGAGAGATACTGTCATGACTATGTTTCTTAACACACTTAAGTACACTTTAATATCAGAATAAAGGTTTTCTTTAAAGTGCATTTTATATAATTTTGTTTTAATCATATTTTAATTAATATTGTATAGTATTTAAAATAAAAGTGCACATTCAATACAATTAAGCACACTTCTTTTTCACAATGGATCGAGTCACCGTTCCATGAGTCATTAACGCATTTATGCTTCAGTTGGTCCGTGAGCTGTGTGAAAATCATGTTTTTGAATATCACACGTTTTGTTCCCTGGAAAATAGACAGGTGACAGAAGATTTGGGATGAACTATCCCTTTAAATCAGCCGTCTTTGTGATTCTCTCCTGTTCTTTCTCAACAGTCGTCGGTCGAAGATGAGAGGTCCGACAAAGACGAGACGGAGTCTGAGGAGGAAGATGAGATGAAAAACGGAGAGATAAAGAAAAACGGACCCGCTCAGAATGGTCACGCCAACAACAACCACTCTAAAACAGAGTGATGTCCCGAGAGGACAGGAGAAATGCTCAAAAACACAAAGACTCTCCGCAAGCAGAACAGAAGGAACAATCCCAGTTTTACCAACAGAGAATCGCTTTGTACACTACAGAGTACAGACACACACATACTTACAGTAAGTCATGACATGAACACAGGCACATCGATCCCAAGTGCCAAACAGAGAGCAACGCTGCCTTACAGATCACCTAAAAATCAATATCATTTACGGATGTTGTTCCAAACCTCTATGACTTTCTTGGAGTTATTTATAGCAGAACGTCCAAACTGCTCTTGCCTATAGAATGAAAGTCAATGGTGACCACAGCAGTCAAGCAAGATATTCAGTCTCGAAGCTGTTGTACGGACTTCTTTTATGGTGCATTTTCGTGCATTCTAGAGCTCATTTTATTGTATGGAAGAGAGCAGCTCAGACATTATGCTAAACTTTAGTTTTTTATGTCCTGAATGAAAAAGCCATGTGGGTTGTGGACAACATGACGACAGAACACTTGTTTTAGGTGAGCTGACCCTTTAAATAGTGCCTTTGCCCTCGTTTGCTCTTTTTCATGCCTTGCTTTTCTTGTGGGTTTCTGCAATCTCTTTCCTACGGAATAAAAAAACGGTCATTGCGACTTTTTGTCTCACAGTTGTGAGTTTATTTCTTGCATTTTGGACTTGAGTATACATTTGACAATTCTGAGGAAAACGAGAAAAACTCAGAATTGCGAGATATAAAGTCAGCATTGTACGAAATAAACTCGCAATTGCAAGAAAAAAGTTTATATCTCACGATCTCTCTTTTTTTCTTTTTCAGAATTATGAGAAATAAAACTCAAAGTTGCAAGTTATAAAGGTTTCTCAGAATAGCGGCGCTGGTTCTGGAAGTATTTCTTACATTCATTCCCATTGGATTTTTTTTTTAAAGTCTTTGTTAAAGCGCTATAAGCCATGAACCGAACCAAACCAGCCAGTTACGAGGTGAATAACAACATTACAAACTTTGACTTTAAGCACAAACGTGTTTGAACACTTCACAGCTTTAGTGATGGAAAGAACTACAATCCCATGAGGCATTGTGAACAGCACAATCAAATAAAAAAATATACAGAAATATAAAACTATAAATGTTGATATATATATATATATATATATATATATATATATATATATATATATATATATATATTTATTAGGGCTGTCATACGATTAATCGCGACTAAGAGCATCCAAAATAAAAGTTTGTGTTTACATAATATATGTGTGTGTAGTCTGTATAATTGTATAATTATATTGTATATATAAATATATAAATACTTGTAATATTTGCATGTACATACTTTATATATATTTATGCAAAATTAATATTATACATCAATATAAATATTTGATATGTTAATAACACGTTTTCTTAAATATATACATGTATGTATATATATATTATATATATATATATATATATATATATATATATTAGGGCTGTGAAACGATTAATCTCAATTAATCGCATCCAAAATAAATGTGTGTGTAGTAGTGTGTATAATTATTTTGTATAGATAAATAAATACACACATATACATATATTTAAGAAAAATGTGTTATTAATAGATCAAATATTTATATTAATGTATAATATTAATTTTGTATAAATATATATAAAGTATATCCATGCAAATATGTCCTAAATATATACATGCATGAGTGCGTATTTACATTGTAAGTACATTGTAAGTACACGTAAGTACTGTACTGTAAAAGGAAGCATTACCATATTTTTTCTTTAATATACATGCATGTGTGTGTATTTATATATACAAAATAATTATACACAGTGCACCCACATATATTATATGAACAAAAACTTTTATTTTGGATGTGATTTTTCGCGATTAATCACTTGACAGCCCTAATTTATATATATATATATATATATTGACACAGGCATGTTTAGCGGGATCCGTGTGCTAGTGGGGGTGATGTAAATCAAACACGTCGAAAGTGTTCACAAAGTGCTCTCACTAAATTGTAGCATTTTTTACACAAAAAATTATATAAAAAATTCATAGACAACATATGTTCACATTCAGTGCAAAATTCAAACGGGATTAGAAAATAATTATTTTCTCTCATTCACTTGCATTGACGATTTTTCAACCTAGAGGTCCAGCGGGGTTGGCGGAAGAGGCGGACTTACCAGCTCTATTGGCATGTTTTGCTTTGATTGGTGGCATTTTCAATACAGCATAACAGCTAATGTAGTTTTCCACCACAAATTCCATTGTTAAACACTATTATTTTGATATAATGCAGACTGATGGCTTCAACAGAATCAAATACCATGAATTACTAACCTCGTAGCTCTCAAAAAAATCTGTTTTTAAAGGTTTATAAGTTCTCCCTATGGAGAAAAATGAATGGAGTTTTTACTTCCGGAACCGCATCACTCTATTATACAATATAAAAAAATATACTGTATATTTAGTCTTAACTGAAGTACATTTGAATACAACGCGGTTTAGTTTTATGGTGCTTTGACATTAGTGAAATTTTGCTGTCAAAAAAATATCTCCATTGTGTGTTGTGAATAGCGTAACGACGTATGAACGGCTCACACAGAAGTCACTTCAATCAAGCAGAGTTGTGTTTGTCAATGCGGCAAATCCATGTTCAATATGTGTCGTTCAAAGTCTCTCACCCTCGCACGAAACTCACGATTTCATGGATTCCTATTACAATGACGAATGACAAAAATTTGTGGGATTTTTGACAAAAATCAGTGGGATTTTTTTTTTTACTTCTATAAATACAGTACTTCCATCCATGTTTTATATCATTTAAAAGTGCACTCATTATGTTTTTGGGTAAAGTGTCAGTATAAACCTAAGACGACTGCCATATCAGCCAGCGCTTTATAAACAAAAATTACTGAGTGCACCTTTAAATATGGCTATGGTGCCAAATATTACACACTTTCTGACACAGACGGTGTGTAAACCAAAGGAAAACCATGTGGGACACTGCCATAATATAGTTTACATGCAGTTTTTGACAGACAAACCGCTTCCATATTCCCAGTTTATAATATTATCCCCATATTTATTATTATTCCTGAGCAACACATACTGGATAAAGTTGTGGCATGTTCGTTGTCACAGATTCTGAATATTCACAAGCCGCAAACCAAAGATAGAAAGAATCTCGCTCAAAGTGGCCAGTACTCTTTACATTTCCATTCAGATTCAGTCTGACTAATTTACAACATCTCGTTCACACTGTCCTTCTCTGATTTCATCATTCCTCCCGTTGTCCTCTGTGCATTTCAAAAGCTGCCGAGTCAGATTACAGTGTTATCTTTATTTTGTATTTTTCCTGTGTTTTGTTATATGATGATATTATTATGGAGAATGTTAACAATAAAATCCTGAACGCGAGTCACACTTGATGTGTTTGTCTGATTTCTCGGACATAATACTGTTAGTTATTGTGTATGTGTAATTACATAAATATGTATATAGCAACAAGACACAAGTTTCAGTAAAAGTGACAATACAGTAGCCTACATTCCAGTTTAGCATTTATGCTTATCAATAGGCTACCTATTTTTTTTAAAGATAATATAATTATATATAAATTACATATAAAGTTGTTCTTAAGTCCAACTAAAAATCAGCCAATTTAATTTAAATTATAATATATTTTCATTTAACTGCAATAACATTGCAATTGAACGGATAGCTCACCCCAAAAGGAAAATTTTGGGGTGAACTATCCCTTTAAGTGTTCAGGAACGTTACATGATTCACAGTTTCTGTAATACGTAGGCTAGTAATTATGTTTCACAACGCTCATAATTCGCGAAATCTGTCGTCTAGCTGTATTTAGCGTTGTAGGACATTTTAAATGTCAAGTGAACCACTGAAACTGTCAAAGTCAAGTAAACTTCAGCATCCTAACACCTCTGAATCGGAATGCAGAACGAGCACGCAAAGAAATGTTCAATGAATGAATGGAAGAAATGCCACTCGAGAGTCTCTTCCGTGCGGAGTCACGTGGCATCCAGGGGCTTCTGCGATTGGTTACATTGTTTTATAAGTTGGCTGCTGTTACACTCTTACTTTAAAATCAACAGTTAAATCCGAGTGAAAATATTTGCTTTCTTAATGCACTTCCCTTTCTTATTTTGCAAGATTCGTTAGTTCACGTTAATCAAATACTACTAATAAAAATAATACTTAAATCTAGATCTGTTACCAAATTTAAGAATCTTTCAACACTTTTCAGAAGACGTCATCAGTCTTCCTGAACGATAAGTCTGATACGCTACAAGGCTTCATCTATATTATAATAACGTGTTTACAGTATAATAAAAAAAGCACTTATAATTACTCCAATAACATAAATTTAATCGCCACATGCATCAATTTTAAACATAAAATACTATAGGTCACGTTGAATGTTATACGCTATGTTGTAGGCTATTTTTTTTATATTTGGGATCATTTTTATTGTTTTACTTCGTCATGCTCATATTCTTGTGAAAATATTATGATATTAGAATAATATCAGAATATTATTATAATATGTCGATATCAATATTATGATATTATTAGAATTACAGATTATTATAATTATGTCGAACTTCACGACCAAAAAATGTTGTGGGCGGAGTTCGGGCTGGCATCCAGGCTATGTTTTACTACTACTACTTTTACTATGTAATTTCATTTTTATTTCATTGTAGGCTACTTAATCTGACAGTTTATTGAAGTTATTATTTTACCAACAATATTGACAGAGCAATAAACTGTCATTAATAAAAATAAAAATAACAATATTCAATTAAATAAAATATAATTAGATACTTTGAACAATAAATTTAACCATTTTATGGAAGAAAAAAAGATTGTGTAGGTCATAATTATGACAAAAAAGTCGAAATTTGTACTTGAAATCCAGAATTATGACTTAGTATGTCACAATTCGGCTTTTATTATGTTGTTATTGTTATTTGTTGTTATCGTAATTTACTAAAGCATATTATACATACATGTATATATGTATGAATCTTATATTTATCTATTTTTACAGTTTTTTATATATGATGTATATTTATTTATTTATTTTATTATTTATTTTATTTTTTGGTGAAATGTGTTCGAAACGCGGCACGCTGGTGACCTCTCCCGGTCAGAACAGTGTAACTGCAACTCGGGCCAAACAAGCATAAAAAAAACAAAAAACTTTTACAAACATAATGCAGATGTTTTATTGAAAGTAAAATCTACCAAATGCAATTATCTAATCATATAATTAGATTAATTATCAAGTGTCTGTGTAATATGTCAGTGTTCTTTCATCTATTTGCAGGGCTTGTTTTGTTTGTTCCATGGATGGCTCGGCTAAACGAGCCAATGAGAGAGTATTAACTACTATTATTCCTTTTCATTTTACTAATGTCTAATTAAAACGTGTGCAAATACAAAATCTGATCAGATATTGAAATTACGAAACGTTTCGAAACAGTTATGACGCAACGAAGCCTGGATAAGGAGGCGCAGGAAATGGGTTTAACAGAGATAGATGTAGGCCCTACTGTTGCAATATCATCAATACCTCCATGGTTATACCCAAGACCAGAAATAGACGTAGTAATTCATAAAGAGATGCATAAAAATGAACCGAATTTGCCATTAAACATTATAGTTCTACAATATATTAATCAAATGTATAACAGCATGGTAAAAATATTTACAGACGGATCAAAAGATCCAATAACAGGTAGAGCCGCGGCAGCCGTATATATCCCTCAGCACAGTGTTAAAATGTCAAAAAGAGTAACAGATCATTTATCAGTTTTCACAACAGAACTAATAGCTATATCATTAGCGTTACAATGGATTGAAGAAAGGCAGCCAAAGAATAGTGTGATATGTTCTGACTCACTATCAGCTCTGCAAAGTCTAGAGAGTGGAACTTCTGCAACAAGACAAGATATATTAAATGAAATATTGCAGAAGTTATTTACCATAAAACAATTAGGCGTAAGAGTGAGTTTTTTATGGGTGCCAGCACATGTCGGAGTAAAGGGGAACGAGGAAGTTGACAAACTAGCAAAGGAGTCGTTGAAAGATCCTGAGATCAAAATAAGAGTAAAGATGAGTAAAGCAGAAACTAAGGGGCTGATTGGGATTGATGTGAAAAAGAGGTGGCAGAGGATATGGGACAATGAATTAAGAGGAAGACATTTGTATAATATACAAAGTAAGGTGGGGGAGGAAAGAGCAAAGGATAATAATAGGAAAAAGGATGTAATTATGACAAGACTGCGTATTGGACATACAGCACTGAATCAAAGTTTACATAGAATAGGAAAACATGAAAGTGGTAATTGCGATAAATGTGGACATCCAGAAACAGTAAAACATGTATTACTAGAATGTGTAGCATATAGCAGAGAAAGGCATGAATTAATTCAGTCTCTAAAGGATAGGGGTGTAAGAAATTATACACTTAAGGATTTGTTAGAAGGAACAGAGTATACAATACACGAAAAAGTGTTAAAATTTTTAAACGATACAGAATTAGTAAGAAAGATATAATTTAGTTATCATATATATATAGATATATGCATATTTTGTTTTTTTGTTTTTATTTTTTTATTTTTCTTTATATATATATATATATATATATATATATATATATATATATATATATATATATATATATATATATATATTCAAGTGTATTCTATCAAGTAGTGCTCCATACTCCAATCCAGTAGGTGGCGGATAATGCACCTTGAAGTTGGTTGCCAACCGCCATTTAAACAACAGAAGAAGAAGAAGAAGAAGCAACGAAGCCTGCTGAAATCACGTGACTCTGGACACACGCTCATGCGAAACAAAAGATTCGTGAAGGTTTTGAAGCTTCATGAAGTAGTCCATCGAAATTCGCCGATCAACACTACCTCTCGGGTGTCACTACGCTCGGGTGTTTCTGTCTGTTTTTTTTAATCTATGGTTTTCTACATGGGCTTCTTTTACTGTCTATGGCTTTGACGCAGAGTGGCGCGTCTAGCTCGTGCAGAGACTCTAGTTTCCTCCTCTGACGCGTTTCTGCTGCTTACTGGAAGATTACAGTCGCCATCTTGGATCAGGAGAGGTTTTTAAACTGGAAAAAGTCAAAGAGCAGAAAAGAAAAACAACTATTATACGTCTGCAAACCCGTCCGTTCGGGCCTGCGGTGAGGATGACACTCGGTTTAAATTCATGACATCGGTTTTAAAGTACTTTTGAAAGACTCGAACGGAGGTGAAACCGCACTGGAAAAAGAAACAAACATTGGACAGGGAGATTTTTCTCTGCAGCTGGGAAAGTTGTTTGGTGTTTGTTCGCTCGCAAGAAAACACATTTACCTCTAAGATATGACATCAGCGGATCCAGGTAATGTATAAAACACTTTTTTACAGTAGTATGCTGTTAAATATCTGAGTTGTGCTCATATTGACTATTATAAGCAGTTGGGCTGGTTAGCTTAAGTAGCGGTTAGCTCGACTGCTAGCTAACACAAGCTCATGCAGTAAAACTGGAATAACATTTGCCGTTCGGGTGCTTTGCTGTGAGAATGGTATCAAAGAGCAACAAGATCGGTGACAGTTTGAGCTGACACTCTTAGCAGTGTGTGTGTGAGAGTGTGTGTGTCTGTGTGTGTTTGTCTCTGTATGTGTGTGTGTGCGCGCGCGTTTCAGCTGTCATTCACACACAGGCCCAAAACAACATTCACATGCTCGAATTGACTCAAGTAACTTACAGGGAGATTTGTGTTGATCCTGATTCAGTTCAGCATTACTTATTAAGAGATTTATTGATTTGTTCTACACAACAGCATCAGAGTGTTTTTTTAAAAAATGTGGGGGGTTAATTATGTTTTTGATAATTAAATGACATATTACTAATTTCTAGAAAGTTCAAAAGAACAGCATTTATTAATATAAAAATAGAAATATTTTGTAACAGCATAAATGTCTTGTGATAAATTTAATGCATCATGATTAAACTAATTTATTTTAAAAAATCTTACTGATCTTAAAGAGTAACTATACACTAAACCAACTTTTTTAGTTAATGATCTGTAAGAATGGATCTTTATTAATACCAGTCATTGAAGAATGGATCTTTATTAATAACTTGAACATTGATTCGAGTAACTTTTTTGACACTTGTATATAAAGTGTTTTATTTCTACAATATATTTTGTAAAAACATCTTAGTGCTGCCCTCTTCAGGTTGGACGGTGGCTACTGCAGTTGAATTTTCCCATTGGATGTTTCGCACTTCGTGACGTATGCAGGTTTCAGTTCACCACGCGACGCGAGCTACGCCCTTGGCAGTATAAAAACCAGCTTGTTTAGTCAAAACCACTGTAGCGAGTAGGGGTGTAACAGTACACCAAAATCACGGTTCGGTACGTACTTCGGTTCGGATACGTTTTTGATACAGCAAAAAGAAAGAAATGCAAGAGAAATGTCCTATTTGTTCAAAGAAAAAAATATTTTTAAATAAGTGAGTTTTCCTACAGTAGATCTTGAAACTTTCAGGTTTATAAATGGGGGTCATCTTTGAAGGATGAACAAATAATGTTTTGGTCATCACATTAAAAATAACATTTAAATATATAGGCCTATTTATTTATATAATATTTGAATTTTGAAGTGCTGCATTTCACCATTCCAGCCAAACTGGTTCCAGTTAGTGTTACTGTATTGAATCCATGGTGAATGTTGCTGGTCTGTGGATGTAAAGTATTACACTAGTTCAGTCACGGCACAATGTTTCTCCTGGTTTCCACGTCAGCGCTGTTTGATCTAATAGAGATCTATGGTTAATAAAGGAGAAATGTGAATGCTTCTCACTAGATCTCGCAGCAATGTTATTACCTCAGTGACGAATTCAAATGTTTTCTTTGCCAGATCTCTTAGCGCTGTGTAGTAACAGTGTTGCTTGATCGAGATCGGCTCACGCTGAACAGATGTTGCTGGTCCGAACTGATAAATGATCCGTGAAGCACATAATGAGTAGCGCAGTTTCGTTTCTCTTTCATTTCGCTTGCCATTTGATGTTGCGCAACGTTGTGTTGGCCGCGCCAGCACGAATTTTGCCGGCAGGAAAAATGGTCCAAGCAATCGTTCGGTTTGTATGCGTACCGAACCGGAAGCCTCGAACCGAAACGGTTCAATACAAATACGTGTACCGTTACACCCCTAGTAGCGAGTCAGGAGTTGGAATTTTCGAGTATTGAAAACGATCAGGATAGAGTGTTTTAGATATCCCTCTATTACCCCTTTTCCACCGAAAAAAGAACTGGTTCGGAACTGGTGCTGGTTCAAAGTTGGTTCAGAGCTGGTTCAACTTGCGAACCCGTTCAGAACCTGTTTGCTTTTCCACTGACTAGAGCGCCCAGGGAACGACTTCGTTACTTCACTGTTTACGTCGCTTGCAAGTACATTGCTTTAGGATTATCTCTAACTCGTGTACCGAGAAAACTTTAAAAACAATTGAAATATGTAAGTCTTTTAATCTTTTCGTTTGATATGTAATCTTTTCTGATAAGTTATGTACCCCTATCTTGTGTCTTTTTTCTTTCCATTTATTTGTTCTGTATCGTGACTGTTTTCTTCTTTGCTTATGTTTCAAAATAAATAAATAAAACGCTTCCGTGCTTCTGCAGTTTCTCCTGGCTTTGCGATGGTCAGAAAATATGTTTAGAAGAACCGAGAAGAACGCATCTAAACCCGCCCCGTAAACTTGACGTGCTAAAATAACGGTTCTAGTCCAGCAAAGAGTTGGTGCCGCTTTGGAACCAGTTCTTGCGGCCGCGAACCGGTTCTTTGGCTGTCGAAACACAAAGAACTGGTTCGCGCGCAGGCACCGGCTCCGAACCGGCTCTCAAAATGCTTTGGTGGAAAAGGGGCTTATCTCCGCTGGGGTCTGCCCACTTTTTCAGCCAGTGGGTGGAGTCATGGACAATGAAACTAATTCCTTGTTTCGACCTGGCAGTACAGTTCAGTACAGTATGCAATTTTTAGCCATTTTCATTGTCAGAAGTTGTGAATGGTTTCTTAATTCTTAACCGTACCGTGACACTTTTTGGGGACCCTTTCTTTGGGGTAAGCTGACTCCGCCAGATGGATTTGCTCCGCATATCTATCTGGAAACCTTCCGTTGAAGTAATTTTGGTAAGGGGCGAAAATGGATTGGCCTATGTTGGTGATAGACGGGCCAAATCAACCAATCAGATCAACGAAGCATATGACGTACCGTAACTCTTGCCGAAACCAGTCGGGAGAAGAGCAAAAACATCTTTTCCTCTGAGAAAAGCCTCCAGAGCAGTGTTTTGCTCTTCTTTCAGTGAAGAAATACTCTGTAATTCCGATAAAAATTGCTCGATAGCCACGCTGATTCTAGTTTCATCCGCTGAAGCCATCATGTTCTTTAGACTGAACTGTCGCGCTTCTCGTTGCGTCACACCTCAACGCGCCTCAAAGCCAACGCTGATTGGACGTTCGTTTGGTGAACTGCTCCCAAATTTTCTTTAACGGAAAGTGTCCAGACTGATCTGCGAGTGAAACCTTGAAAGCTCGCGAGATCAGGATGGTCTCGCGAGGCTATCTTTGGCGTACCTGGCACAGTAGTCCTGTACTAAACAGTTTACCTGTAGTAAACACTAAACTTACTGCAGAACTGTGATTGGTTGACAGAGAATCGTCACTTGTGCGGGTTACAAGTAGGGTTGTGTATCGTTTGAATTTGAACGATTCTGATTCCGATTCCTTGTTTCGATTCCGGTTGCCAACGATTCTCGATTCCGATTCTTTTAAGAGGCAGGGTCAAAAAAGTTTAACTAACCTTGCTAACCAACGGTCTTTCTGAAGGAAACACTCCTTTCTAAAGGGAAATACTCTGCATTTTGCCGAGATTTTGTTATTTTTAGAAAAGTGAAGCCACACTTTGGACCGCCGACGTAAGCTACTCATGTTTGACTCGCGCGGTTATGCCAACACTTCCGGTAGACGCTTCTTCATTGGTGTTGTTCAGCGGTTTCCTCTTCTGGTCAGCGGACTGTGAATATCGAAACTAGGAATCGAAATTTTAACATTTGAACGCCTCTGGGAAAAACGAAAAGTTAGTCCCGGTTCCAATGGATACTCGATTCTCGATACCCAACCCTAGTTATAAGGGGATTGACAACACAAAAGGTGCCATTTTTTTATACAGTTAACACAATTCTCTTTATTCGTGTGACAAAAAGCCACATGCCGAGAAGCAAAAACAAGGTCTGCTGTATGTTATTTACTGTGTTGTTTTATAGGGATGGGAATTGGCAAAAATGTGACAAATCGATAGTTTTGCGATATTTGGGCCACGATTCAATATTATTGCGATTCTTAACATATTTCGATAGCAATACTGCAAGAATTACAATTCGATTCTCCGATATATTGCGATTCATCTCCCCCCAAAAAATAATTTTTTGTAGCAAAGGCATTACAGGCATTTTGTAACTCTTCTAAATGCTCGTTAGTACAGCAACTTAAACCGAATTTGAAGGAAATACCAGCCTATAGAAAAGAATAAAACAATTACTGTTACACTATTCAGGGGCGTGGCCACAAGGGTGGCACGGGGTGGCAGCTGCCACCCTCAAAAATAGCTTTGCAACCCCTAGTCAGTTTATCTTCCCCCCATCAGCTTAAAAAAAAGTTTATCTAGGCTACTTCAATCGATAATTTGGGTCACGAAAAGTACTTATCAAATATGATCTATAATTCACAATAGTTTTCGGCCCCGTCCACACGAAGACGCGTTTCGCTGGATCCGTATAAATTTTTTATCGTATTGGCGTTTCGTCCACACGGATCCGGCGTTTTGGGAGAGTGAAACCGCTATTTTTTGAAACCGGGTCCCAAGGTGGATAAATCTGAAAACGCCACCCTTGCGTTTTCGTGTGTACGGCCAATCCGTATATTTTGTGAAACGATGCTGTCATCACCCCACGTGTCGACTTGTCAGACAACAACAACTGCCGAACTGCTTGTAGGCCTATAATTAATAATATAATAGCCTAATATAATGCGGCAGAAAGTCCTGAGCCTCTTGTATTCCTTTATTTATTATTTACTTGAATTTATTTTTTATTATTTTATTTTTTAGGCCTATAGGCTACTTTCTTTCGTATGCTGCTTGTCTGTTGTCTGATAGACATTTTGTATATTTTATAGGGATGGGGATTTAAAGCAAAAATAATATTCGACGATCGATGGGAATTATTTGATTAGCTATTTTGGCTATTCAAAAAACGCACCCCTATGTTCCACTCCGACATTATATTTCTCTGTTAGGCGTACGTGTTGTATCCATTAAAGAAATGTATTCAGTTTAATATTTTTGTTTAAACATGTTATTCGTTTATTGAAACTATGTTAGTTGATTATGAAAAGTGAACCGCGTGCATCTGCGCAATAGGCTATATCGGGAGACCTAATTTTGACCACATTAAGTTTTGTTCTGTATAAAGCCCATCTTTGAAGTGAATTTCGTTTTTTATAAATTTTATCTTTATTTTAATAAATGTTTAATCAATCACTTACCTGCATTTAATAAATAAGAAGCAAATATATAGCAGACAAGACAATAGCCATAATCAGGACGTGGACGCCCCGGCGCAAAATAACTTGCATTGCTCGTGAACTGGAGCTCGTCTCATAAATGAACCGAAAACTCAAAAATATATAGAAATCTTGAAATGGCTACGTTTAAACAACATCGACAAACAACAATTAAAAACGAAGATAGGCTTTCTTTTATAGCCTAATCCGTATGAAGTTACTCCATAGGCGCGTTCACAATACTGCGAATTGAGTCAGCATGCAGCATCATCAACTTCCTCTTTTCAGTCAAGAATGACACAGAAAACATTAGTTTATTAATAAACAATAAAATGACTATATTTGACAAATTCGTTACTTTTGCCGGTTCGTGGCAATTTTCTGAGCCCGCTAACTTATCGAATATCGTGACTCCCTATTTTATACCAGGCAATTTATGGTTGTTCAATAAAGTTCTTGGTAAAAAAGAAAATAAGCAACTGTGCGAAATATTATTTCATAGCCTTTTATTTTACTGCTTACAGCGCGCAAGGTTTTATGCGCATGCTGTAAGTCTTCTTCTCGCATTTTTAGTGGATATCTATAGCAGAATTACAGCGCCGCATACTGGTCTGGGTTGTCTACTACATCGTTTTCAGTCGGTTTCAGTGGTTTCGTGTGGACGCAGATATTTTTCGAGACGCCGCCGTGTTTACGGACTTTTTTTTTAGAACGAGGAAAAAAAAATATCGGATAGGAGAAGCTCTGGCTTCGTGTGGACGAGGCCTTAGTTTTAAGTCTGATGTCTTTATTATGTAGATAAAGTGCATTTCTGGGCTAGTGTAAAAAGGCAGATCGGTAAATCCACGGGTGACAGAGCGCAGCGAGCGGCACTGCTGCAATATCCTAACTGGAGTGCACGCGGACTCGTCACGGAGGAAGAAAGCAAATTTTTCATTTGAATCATATATTCTGACAGGTGTAATGATATTGAAATTGTCATTCAAATCACAGTGATTTGACAGACAAAACTTGACAAAAACAGCATGTGGAGAATTTATATGTGTTAAGGATCAAAATGTTTTTAAATTAATGTACTAAAAGCTTTTTATTTAATATTACATAAATATAATTAAAACATGTATTCAACATTTAACATATCTCCAAGATTATCTTGTTTTGGGATTAATTAATTGCTATTAAAATGTAAATGTATCCAAAGCAAATAGCCTAAGCAAATGTTAAAATGGCAAAGCAATAAAATGCCTGTGTAAGCTTTTTAAAAAAAATGTTTTATGCCTGTGCGAACTAAATAACATTAGGCCTACGACGACATTGTCCGTGACAAGATAACACAAGTGGATTTTTTTGAAGGGCCAAGTAAAAGACATATTTACTTGCCTGATCGGACAAGTAGCGTGATTAAAACTTCAGTGACAAAAAATAACTTGGAGAAAAGTGAGAACGGATTTTATTAACTCTTTCCCCGCCAGCGTTTTTAAAAAAAGTTGCCAGCCACCGCCAGGGTTTTTGACGATTTTTGCTAAACTTTAATGGCCCGTTGAATATTTTCTTCCATGAATATATGAAGAAGCGATATATCAAAAGAAAGATCTGAGCCTCTGCTTTTAGACAAACAAAATGTATTTTATCTTCATTTGTTCTTTTTTTATTGCCACTTGAACGGATGTAGGTTTTGTCAAAAACACAACATTTTGTACAAAAAACTGAGAAAAAGGCATTTTTATCAAACAAGTGCATTTTCAAGCAGAATACATTCAGATGTTGTTTTCTTCATATATAAAACTTTCCAAAATAAATTTAAATAATAAATAAATAAATGTAAAATATATCAAATTTAGGCACTGTAATTTGCTTTTGAGTGGTACACGGAGTAACATTTCCCAGGATGTAAGGGGACACCGCAACTTTTGCAGTAGAACGAGGTCTCCTTTCGCAACCCCTTACGTACACAAACTCTGCATGCACAACATGTGCATCTCTCTCATTCACGTCCCGATCAGATTCAGAATTATCAAATAAAGAGTGATCGGACTCCGAGACCATCAACACCTCTGCATGTGTCTGTCTGATATTTTGATGTACATTCTCACAACTCCACTTCACGTTTGAGACGATTACAATCTGTTACTTTGATCAAAGAGTTGCGTACTCTTTCAGAACATGTGCGCGGGCCTTCTTTCACGTATACCCGGAAAATTCCGTGTTTGGCGGGGATGCGTTTTTTCTTGAAACCTGGAAAATTCTGTGTTTGGCGGGGAAAGAGTTAACAGTTCTGATTACAAATCGATAACAGCGCATTTCTGGTAAAGCTGAGGCCAGCGTAGCCTGCCTCTTTGTGAGAGACTTTAGTGGAGAAATCCAACCAAATGAGCGTAACAAAACACACAGAAGAAACATACATTCAAAATGTTGAGTTTAATATTAATAGCATTACTATGTTTTGCCGAATATTATTACGATTGCAAATGTTACATTGATTTAAGTAAAAAAAAAACAGGTTCATATTAAGTTACTTGCATTTTAAACACGACATTATTGACTGTTTTGTTCAATTTTACCATCGAAATTAGTTCTAAACAAAGAAAAACAGCATTCAATGGTGATTTACTAAATGATTAATCGTTTTGAATGAATCAGGTGAATCAATGACTCAGTTATTAGGCTAAGGCCGTGTGTCCACCAAAGCGTTTTTTGCCAGCTGAAAACGCTACACGCTCTGCAGAAGATGCCGTGCTTTGGGCGCTTGAGAGCATTTTGGCAGCGCAGCGTTTTTTCCGTTGAGGCGTTTTGTTGCTATGATACAGAATATCCGCAGCAGTTTAAACGTTGTGACTGTTGGTCGGTGTGGTTTAGTCCCACCCCTCCTCCACTGTGATTGGACGGCTGGGCAAGAACTGACAGTGATGAGCGCTGCGTTTTTTCCAAAGTTGAACATTTTTCAACTCTCGGTGACCAGTAAAAAACGTCGGGCGCTTGGCGCTTCAGCGTGAAAAAAAAACGCTCAGCGCCTCGTCACGCTCATGGCGTTTAAAAAACGCGGCGTTCTCATTGGAAACAATTGAAAACATACGCCAGGTGCGTGGAAAAACGCTTTGGTGGACACACGGCCTAAGTGACTTGCTGCCACCTACTGGCAGTTTAGTTTCATGTTCAAAAGTATCATACATGTTTTTTTCCAAAATGTCTTATTTGTATATTCAAAGGTTAAATTAAAACATTAATCTTATAACATTTGTATAACATCATACAAATTAAGGAATCAATTTATTTTATTTACAATTGTTGATACCAGTAATCCCCACAACAGCAAGGGCATTTTTTCCATGATTACCCCATTAATATGCTCACACACACAAATTTTCATGCACACACATTATCAATCATACATTCATACACTTTCTCACTCCCACACACACTCAAAAACATACTCCTAAACACAATGTTAGAAACAGTTTGAAAACAATTGTACTTAAAAGATTTCTATCAAACGTTAATATTATAGCCTTCATCTTTCAGTTGAAAAAAACGCACATGTCCCTCATAACCAGTAAAACACTTTTTTTTTTCTTACATATATTTTGGGAAGCCTAGTTGCCACCCCTCATTTGGCTCTTGCCCCCCCTTTGCCACCCCAAATATAAAATCCTGGACATGCCACGGACAATATTCATTTCAGTTATAGCTCCTTGTATCAATCATTTAGACCAGATACATATTTTATATGTATACAAAGATACATATTTTTGCAATATGAATTAAGGAGCCTACTAGAATAGTAAAAATATATATTTATATAAATTCTGAATTGAAACTTTTTGAAAACTCATTTGCATGCTCTTTAATTCAGCCTTTATAGAGACCGCTGATCAAACATCCTTATCAGCCGATTATGATTGGCGACCGATCAATCGGAGCACCCGTAGAACTGTGATATCCTGTCCTGTAATGCTCAGTGGAAACGAGGCATAAGGGTGTTCACACTTGGCATGTTTGGTTCGATTAAACGGACCCTGGTGCGATTGCTCTGTTAGGTTGTTTTCACTCATGAGTGTTTGTTTCCGAACCTGGTGTGTTTTGGCACATTTTGGTATGCTTCGAAAGGTTGCCTTGTGAAATCGAACTGAATCAAGAAAAAGATTCAACATTGTAACAAATTAAGTCCCTGTTTCAGAACAAAACAAACAATCTATTGGTGTGAAAACAGTGCGGTTCGTTTGAATAAGTGTGAACGCTCACATTCAAACCCTGGTTTCACCAAACTAGTGGACCATGACCCCTGAAAGGATGAGTCTCTGATCCACCCTGCGATTAACTCTGGGCAGCAACAGTCTGTGTTGAGCCACTTTGGGGCTTCTCCACACTGTGACTCTCATGGATATGGGAAAAACAATGAAGATGGACTGATAAAGAACAATCCTTGGGAGAACCCAGGCTCAGTCGGGGGGCCAGTTCTCCTCTGGCCAATCAACGAACAGTGTATGATTATGATTCACAATAGATCAGAGAACAATACATGTTTCACATTTTCCACAGCCCAAGATTTAATCTTTCGGCTTGGCTTTAGGTTTGGCTTTAGCAGCCCCACCATGAAAATTGACTCTATGGAGTTTCCTGACGAACAGTTTTGGTGGAAACGAGAGTCGAGGTGCGCATTTAATTCCCCAGTGAGTTGGGCAGCTGTGGTTAAAATGTTTTTTTGGATTCAATCTGGGTTTTGTACTAGGGCTGGGTAATAAATATCGATTTCTCGATACTAATCAATTCTCATTTTTACAAACCGATATCGATTCTTAAATCTCAAGAATCGATTAGTCATCCTGTTTCATTTGAATGAATGGAACATTGTATCGCGGCTGCGCGCATCCAAAAAAATCGCAATAATCTTTGTCCTTTGTTACTATTGATATTAAACAAAGTCTCAATTTTCAAATTACATCCATTTTCTTTAGAAATTCAAAAACATAAATGACGTTTTGGCGCTGTGGCGTGAGATCGCTCTGGCGCAGCTCAAGAGAAGCAGCAGCGCTGATCTCTCTTCCGGCTTAATAATACCAGTCACAGTGCCAAATCAACAGGAATGAGCATCTGAAAGTGTGTTAAAGATAGAGTACAACTTATCGAAATCCGTATCATGTCACATTGATTCGCTCAATCAGCGTTTCAACCGTGGAAAGACGTCAGGTAAACAGCTTGTAATCCATGTCATGCATCGTCATATTTACCTCAGAAAACCCACATAAACTCATTAGTCAGCTAGAAAAAAATAATTCTAGAGAGGAGCGTTTTGCTAAATATATACACCATATTACATATGATTTATAATCTTAATGTTCTTCAATATTTAATGCATATTTGAATAAATCTGGCAAGTTTTTATGACAGCCACCATTTAAATGTTTATATTTCATATAATCTTCTTATTATAAAAATAAATAAAAGTGTAATTTAAGTGTTTATATAGCTACAAAACTTCATTATTACCTCATATTAGACTAATGAAGCCTAGTAGGCTACAACTAGACTCCCATAGTTCACAGCATTAGTTAGGAGATTTGATTTCCTTGAGAAAATTTGCCATTTATTGTAACTGATATCCAAAATAATCAATATTGAGTCAAATCGGAAACGAATCAAATTGCAAGCTTGTGAATTGAAATCGAATCGAATTGTGAAATTTGTGTCAATACCCAGACATATTTAGTACCTAGACATCCCTTTCAGACAGCTTCCTCTTGCGTCGACAGTTGCTCCGGTTGGACGTGGTGCGTCTTTAATGGATGCCGACGACATTACCCTGTATACCACAGCTCTTGATACACCACAGACTTGCTGTGGCACCGGATATCGCCAAAGAGCTGAACATACCCACCAGCCAGGCCCATCATTTCTTGGTTTGGCTGTGCGCTTGCCTGTTAGTTTCTTCCTTGAACAAGCCTTGCTCAGGGCTTTCCCACCGACTTCAGGAGAAACTGTCAGCGCTAGCCTATGTGATTGGCTTAAGGAAAAAGCATTCATATCCCTTGGATCAGATAGTAATGTGAATCAAACACCTGCGTTTCTTGTTTGACATGCCAACATCTGTCACTTCATAAAAAAGTTGAGAAATCAGTCATTGTGAAATCTACTGGAAATGAGAACTACGGGTTATTCTTATGGTATGCCATGAAGTGTTTATTTTTAAATGTGATTATTGGTATATTTTTACCAGTATTTACCATTCCTTCAATTATATATAATTCAATTATTATATATAAAAAAGTGAAAATTATTTTCAAATAAAATCATTTTGTTTAAAAAAGACTAGATTTGACCCTCAAAGAGGCTTTTTCCAAAAGGTAACATTAAAAAGGGTGGTCATCATCTTATAATCAGGGTCATTTAAATTCGGAACGATACAGTTGTCTTCGACTTGAAGTGTTGTGCTCGGTCTCTTTTACGTAACATCAAAGTTGCGTGAAAGTGATTGGAAAGCTTTTTTAAAAGATTGAAAGATTCAAAAGTCTGCTCCCTAATCGCCCTTACAGTACTTTGATGTCATCGGTCTGTGCAGCACCGCTTCAAGTTGAACAGACCGTTTAACCATATAGAGGCCTAAACCACAAAAACTACATCATGGGACACCAAAGTACCATTTTTTTTTTAATGCCAGGTAGATTTAAAAATGGATATGTCAATGTCAGTATTTTGTCTATATATCGAGGATCTGGAGAGGAAGGCACATACACAGCTTTGCTCTCTTTACTGTCTTTATATACAGTGTGTGTGTATATATATGAAGAGTTCAGATGCAAAAGCCTATAAAAGCTATTTGAAATTTTCTTCTAAAATGACCATTTTTATCAAACTTGTATATTTAAGTTCAGTAATTTCACTTAAATGACAATTAATAGGTAATCTTCATTGCCATTTAAGTGAAATTGCTATATATATAGTAATATAGAATATATATATATATATATATATATATATATATATATATATATGATGGTTATCAGTTCCGCTCTGTGTGTGCTGTATTTCAGATATGACTGAGGTCTCCTCACTGGCCATGGCCGCACCAGCAGTGTCGAAGCCCAACAACAAGAGACAAGCCAGGTATGTCTGACTGAGCCAACTCTTTAAAAGATATAAAAAAGTACTAATCCTTAAATTAGTCATTAAATTAGTGCTTGCATATTTCTGCCCATGTTCAGTTGGTCTCCGCTCTCAAAAGGATCATTCTGTTGCCATTTCCAGAATTTTTTTCTTTGGAGCTCAGAAGGAAATAACTTGTAGAGTGCAAACAAGCGTTTTTCCATACAGTGGAATTTAATGGGCATTGAAACCTGTCTTGACCGCAATGATAATGTTATGATGCTTTATCATGCTTTTATGTCCTTTTTAGCATTTGACAGTGTACAGACACTTTGTAATTCCTTTGATTGATTAAGAGAACCTTGAACATTCCTCTTAACCCTTGTGCATCCTTATGGACATTTTTGTCCTTTTCAGTTTAGTTTTCTTTATCACTTTGCCTGTGTTAAAGCTAACTGCAAAAAACTTGGCTCAGGTGTGTATTTTTATTGAAATTTTACTATTTCAGCGTCATTTTCTTAAAAAAATATTTTTTGCATTAGGTACAAAAATACTCCCTCTCAGCACCTTTTGGACAAAAATGTCCCCATTGAAACCCATCAAAACTGCCATTTTTAATCCCCGGTTCAGTTAACTATAAAATTATGCAATCTTTGTTAAGAGGCTTTCATTCTGATGGCAAGACTTCAAAATTTTATTTTTTACTATTTTTTATCAGATGGTGTCATTTTTTTAAGTTTGGCTTATAAAACAAATATCGCTTTTTTCCTGTTTTCTGGTTCGGCATACTATAGAGCCAACTGGATAAATTATGCAACGATATTTGTGTGGGTGTGTTGGTATGGATGTCAGAGTGTGGTTAGTATGTGTGTTATAAAAAATATGTGTGTGTGTGCGCATGTGTGTGTTTGTAATACTAAGAAAGAAAAACTGCAAAAATAATTCAATCAGTCTAAGCTCCAGTGGGGTTTTGCTGGGACTCAATGGGGAAAATATGTTACTACGCCCAAACAAACTGTTACAGAAAGCTCATTTTTTGAGATATCATCCTCAAATTTGGAACACAACCTATTTAGATTTATGGCTTTGATTTTATTGCAGTTTTGAGTTCAGCCTGATTTATAAAATATATATTTTATATAAAATATTTTTTATAAATAATTTTCATAAACTTATACCTATATAACTTTTCTTTGGATTTACTTATTATTATTTTTTTACTTTTACAATAATCTGCAAAGGGTCTTCTTTAAAACGATACCAAACTTAAGTCTGTGCTCCAAAGTGTCACATTTTTATGACAGTTTTTTGACATGGACATTTTTGTCCTCTTTTTACCCAAGTGTAACTTTTTAAAATTGATGCACAAGGGTTAACATGTTCTTTAAGGGTTCCACTGTAGGAAGAATGTCATAGAGGTTTGGATGATTACTGCCCCTTAATATTCTTCATTTGTGAACGTAAGAGTGGCTTTCCAGAGGGAATTCACAGGAATGACATTTTGGTTTTGGCCAAGAAGAGTGTGCTTGTTTATTCAGTGTCTGTGGTCGATTTGATTCAGTTTGTCAGTGTGTTTTGCTCTGGCCATTGGTCCGTCTGTCGAGTGGGTGGGGAAATACGGGAATGTTTGAATGCCTTTGCAGTTGTGCAATATTCCTGACTAATGTGAATTTCCCTGGTTTCCAGCTCTGACTTTGAAGACGACGAGGGAAGTAAATTGTTCAGGTTAGTCATGATCTGTGACTCAACGGTTCGACTTTGCTTGAACTTTGTCTTATGACTTTGTTTAACAATTTGTCTTCTCTTTCGTTCTGGCTTTTCTTTTTTCAGGTGTGATGATGACGGAGGTGGATCGAATGACAAGGAGAGATTTGCCAGGTATTGATTGATTGAAAAAGAGTGCATGAGAAGTATAAATATGGTATGGATCCTCCGAAGGTTCTCAAGAATCTCTTTAGGCTAATCTCTGTTATTGCTCAAAGTTGAATGGCATTGCCTAGATGTGCTGGTCAAGTTTCCAAACACTCTTCCCGTCATCTATTTTTTGGCCAATCAGATAGTCCTGACCCATACTCATGCTTTGAATGAGCCTTCATTGCTGTATCAGCCAGTTTTTAAACTTATTTTAAATGTTATATAAGTCTGTATTTTCAAGATGAAGAACTGGATGCCACTCCCAGAATTAAACATGCATAATAATGAGGTCATGTGACAATATAGTATGACATGTGATAGCATACAGCTGTTTGACACTACAGGCAAAAGCATCGTTTTCTTCATGTACTGGTCAATTTTGAGATTTTGGGCTGTTTTGCTTTTAATTTGTCTTCTTTCAGACTAGTGGAAAGATAACATCCAGATACACATTTAAATGGGCTTTCGCACTGGAGGAACCTTTTCTTGGTTCCTAGAACTATTGGCGGAAATACCCGTTTTTTGTTCGCAACGTAGGAACTAGGAACTAATTTAGTTCTAGGAAGTCCTTTTGGAGGAACTAATGTAGCTCCTACTTCCGAGTCGGGTCTAAACCAGCGCTATAGGAAAGTACATGTTGGTGGCGCTCATTGGCCCGAAAGTACACAAAACACTAGGACTCATTATTTGCACTCACATTTTTTAAAAAGGAAATCTCCACTTTAGTAGGACTTTACGTTTTATACCTAATCTATATTCTGAGGGGTTTTACAGAGTTTGTTCATATAACATTCGCCAGTGATGTGTATAATACTTTAACCCCTTAGCTGTCACCCCCTTTTTTGAGAATGGGGGTTAAAATGCACTTTTCAAACTTAAATGGTTGTAATTCAAGAATGCTTTGGAACATATACCACATATACTTATACATAAGTTTGGTCTTGTTTGAAAAAAAAAAAACAACACTAAACAGATTATTGCTGAAGTGAAAAAAATGAAATTATGAAAAAGTTATGGAAGTTTAAATTTACAGTAAATCAAATATACTGTACTATAATTTTTTATTTTATATAAAATATATATTTTACAAAATATTTATTTATTTATTTATTTATTGAGATTGAGATTTTACTCTTCCTGCATAATTTGGAACACAAAACAGGGGTAGAATATTTATTTAGAAGTCTTTGACCTTTCCAACGATATATAATTTGTCATAATTAGATTGGAATTTATTTGAAATATAGTGAAGTAAAGTTCAGTGTCCCGGTAGCGGGAAGGTGACAGTTAAGGGGCTACAATATGGTAAAAATGTATTTTTTTTTCTTCCTGTTGAAAGTTTTTTTCCTGACAAAAAGGTAGTGTACTCTCATAATTACTCAACTAGGGTGATATCGAATTAGCTACACTACACTTATTGACTCACTATATACATGTTCACATGCCTTAAACCCCTGTTACTGTATATTTTAAGTGAAATCAAAGAACAAACATGTGTGATCTTATTTTGAGTAAAATCTGGCCAAACCGAGAGTGTTTTGGAGTTTGTTTGGCTGGGTTACTTTGCACAGCTCTCCAGTATGAACTTTCTGGAAAACGTTGAACTGCAACTGGTCCATGATGATTGAACTTCGACCTTCCTTTTACCCCAGATCTTTGCAGAGTATATTTGGGCTGCATATTGTATACACTGTGTAGTAAGTTGTAATCTAGTATTTGATTTTGAACGCAGCCCATGAGTCTGTCAATGTCTTACACTTTATTTCAGATGTTCCTTCTATCCCTCTCTTCTTTTCTCAGACCGTTTGAAGAGGCTTTTTCTTTCAGCTTTCATGAGATCGTTCATACACATTTGTTTATCATGGAGATGCGAGTGTTGTCTCATTTGAGGAGCACATTGATGCAGTCTTTATTTGCTATTCATCCATCTCTCTTTCTCTTTCTCCTCCTCGTTTGCTTGTTGTTGCTTTCTCTCGACCTTTCTCTGTTCCTGCTCTCTTCTCCCCACGCTTCCATGCACCGCCCATCTCTCATGCTCTCCTGCTCTGACCTCCTGACCCCAGGGAGAACCACAGCGAGATTGAGCGGAGGCGGAGAAATAAGATGACCGCGTACATCACAGAGCTGTCAGACATGGTGCCCACCTGCAGCGCACTGGCACGCAAACCGGACAAGCTCACCATCCTGCGCATGGCTGTGTCACACATGAAGTCTCTCAGAGGAAGCGGCAACACCAGCACCGATGGAGCCTATAAACCGTCCTTTCTCACAGACCAGGTCAGATATGATCAATGTAGATTCCTCATGAATATTCAGAGATTTTTTTGTGCATGACAAAATGGATGTGTGGCGTGAGAGTGTGTGAAAAGTATCAGTTGTGTGTCTCACAGTGAATTTGTGAGAGTTGGCAGCTCTGAAAGGCGCTTGCTTGGTCCTCATCAGGGAATGCTGTCTGTCAAATTAATTCTAACTAATGATAAAAATGTAACATGAACAAAACGAATACCATAAACTAGAAATAATAGCCTGGGCTTTGAATTGAATTGAAGGATAAACCCCTTGAGATGTAACATCTCATTTTCAAGGGGGTCCTATTTTTCCCATATCGTCGGAATTTACTGGCTTATCTATGAGATGGCCTTTATAATTTAAGCCGCTTTCCGACCAAGTAGTTATAGGAACTTAGTTATAGGAACTGTCCACTTCTAAACAGTTCTAATAACTACTCTCCCCCAAACTCGGTTTTGCTGCTTGCGTTCGCACTGGCCAAGTGGCCATAGGAACTGGTAGGAGGGGTAACGCAAGCACGGCGACGGTCTTTAAAGCGTCATCACTAGACGTAGTGCGGCCACATACAACAACAACAAACCAGCATTTAAGTACAATCAGAATTATTTAATTAATTTCATTCTTTTAATGGCAAAATTCATAAATGCAAATTCTCCTGTAAAAAGCCTAATTTTATTTTATTTAAGAAAGAAATTGAGGTTTATATTGATTCACTCTGATTTTCTATGAATCAAAAAGCGTTTAAAACATTGAAAATATGCAAATGTTATAATATCTTTATATAAGTTTACAATACCCCCCTAGTATGAAAGACTTTGTAATTTATATATTGTATGTTAATTTTGCTGTATACATAAATGTCTGTACTAAGATTGTTCTTATAAAAAATAAAAAAAAAAAGACCGATTGCAATGTTCCTGTTCAGCCTTGCCGGGACCTTATTAACGGAGAACGAACGGCGGCGTTTAAAGATTATGCTTGAGTTCTGTAGAGAGAAACACAGAAGATGAAGGCTCCAGCGTAATATGATATTAAGTAATATGATGGAAGAAAATAAAAGAGCAGAGCGCAGGAGGCAAACAAAACGACAGGTAAGTTTATCTAGCATTAGCAATTAGCTGGTTGAATGTGTTATGTTTGTTTTAATCCTCGTTGTAATGTTTTGCAAAAACACACGGCGTATGGCAGACAGCGTGCTACAAGTTCCGTGTTGACAGTGGGCATGACTTATAAGTTAAACCAATCAACGTAGACCTAGGGAAAGGGAACTAAAAAAGTCCTTGCTCTAGACTAGGTACTGAAAGAGTTATAGGAACTACGATCTGAGGAACTAAAAAATCCCCAATTTAGTCCGGTCGGAACGCGAGAAAAAAAGGGTTATAGGAACGTTAGGTTCTTGGAACTGCAAAAGTCCCTCCGGTCGGAAAGCGGCTTTAGTATTGAGATGTTGTTCATTAGCCCCTTTTCCACCAAAGCATTTTGAGAGCCGGTTCGGAGCCGGTGTCGTGCCGAAAAGTGATGGTCTGCCGAAAATTGATGGCCGGCCGCGGGAGCGGGCGCAGCGTGTTAAAGGTGTATCGCCCATTCTCTTTTTGAATGCAGCTGCTTTTATGTGGATCAAGCAGACATAACGTGCAATTAAAATACATGTAAAAGGGCCAATACAACCATTATAATGCAGTATTTCACCTGCCAAAAAGTGATTAAAGCCTCTACTTATTGATTGAAAGGTTATTTCTGCCCTGAAATGTGTTACTTATATTCATGATGGTTAAATCTGACTGATTATTACTCACCCAGTACTTTCTACCTATTAAAATACCTGTAAAAGTGCAAATACAACCATTATAATGCAGTATTTCACCTGCCAAAAAGTGATTAAAGCCTCTAATATTGACTGAAAGGTTATTTCTGCCCTGAAATGTGTTACTTATACACCTTTAACATGCTGCGCGCGCTCCCGCAGCCGGCCGTCAATTTTCGGCAGACCATCACTTTTCGGCACGACACCGGTGCCTGCGCGCGAACCAGTTCTTTGTGTTTCGACAGCCAAAGAACCGGTTCGCGGCCGTGAAAACTGGTTCCAAAGCGGCACCAACTCTTTGCTGGACTAGAACCGTTCTTTTAGCACGTCATGTTTACGGGGCTGGTTTAGATGCGTTCTTATCGGTTCTTCTAAACATATTTTCTTAACATCGCAAAGCCAGGAGAAACTGCAGAAAAATGCAAGCGTTTTATTTATTTATTTATTTTGAAACATAAAGAAGAAGAAAACTTAACTTATCAGAAAAGATTACATATCAAACGAAAAGATTAAAAGACTTACATATTTCAATTGTTTTTAAAGTTTTCTTTGTTCACGAGTTAGAGATAATCCCAAAGCAATGTACTTGCAAGCGACGTAACAGTGACATAACGACGTCGTTCCCTGGGCGCTCTAGTCAGTGGAAAAGCAAACAGGTTCTGTACGGGTTCGCAAGTTGAACCAGCTCCGAACCAACTTTGAACCAGCACCAGTTCCGAACCAGTTCTTTTTTCGGTGGAAAAGGGGTAATTGAGTCTCTAATCTCTGAAAATCTCCAAATGATCCACGTGAAACTGCTGTCTTCCAACCTTTTACAATCGTGTCAATTGATTTGATTAATATGCGCGAGGGAGACAGAGCAACACAGCGCTCGCCCGTGTTGTTTGAAGACATGAGAGTGCGCGCGGCCGCGGAGGTATTTCTGGAGCTATACTGCCTCCATCTGGTATGGAATATGGTGTATGATTTGATTTTTTTTTTTTTTATCCCAGAGGGCACCTTTTAGGGTTCACTGCCACCAAATATTTATTTAGCTTTCTTTCTATAGGAGCTGAAGCACCTGATTTTAGAGGCAGCTGATGGTTTCCTGTTTGTTGTGTCATGTGAGACCGGACGCGTCGTTTATGTCTCGGACTCAGTCACACCGGTTCTGAACCAGTTACAAAAGGATTGGCTTGGATCATCACTGTACGACCAGCTTCATCCAGACGACACAGAGAAATTCCGAGAGCAGCTTTCCACTAGTGAGAACAACAACAGCGGTAAGAAGGGGCTTCCGTCGGCTTCCTTCATTTTTTCTGTTGTCATTCGTTTCCTGTTTAAATTGTCCTCCTCTTTTCTGACTTTAGGTCGAATGTTAGACATGAAAACAGGCACGGTGAAGAAAGAGGGTGGTCAGACATCTGTGAGGATGGGAATGGGTGCACGGCGCTCCTTCATCTGCAGGATGAGGTGATGCATAGGGAGAACAGACAGACCTCGTTTAACCCTATAGGGCATTTCAGAATGTTTGTAAACAATAGGCACCGCGATACTTCCGGGTGGCAGAACGCGAGCGGCTTCTATTGACTAACTGAAGAGATCCAGGCGGCAACTGAACAGCTACACAGTTAAAATCATTGTTGTTGATCACAGTTGAATTTATGGCGAAAATATGTTGTGTTTGGGGTTGCGCCACCAGATATACAGCAAAAGGTGTAGGTTTTTTATCGATTTCATTCAGAAAAAAGTAAATCTATCCAGCGGAACCTGTGGGTGAGGAGGTTAAAGCGAGTGAACGTCCTCAAAAGTGCATGTCGTCTTCTAATTATGAGCCTGAGCCCAATTTAAACCCAACCATTTTAATACGTGGGTCGTTATATAACGAGAGTTACGACTGTAACTACGGTTCTATGAGTTCTGGATGACCGCCAGAGGCAGTGCTTCCCACTGAATATTATCTCTCTTGCTCATGCTCAGGTCGAGTCTAATAACAACAAAGTCATCACATGACCAGGTACGTCATGGGGATTCCCTCTACTTAACCCCGTGACATCCTGCAACCTGTCTCTACAGAATCTTCTCACGAGACTCCGAGTGACAGGGTGCTCTGGCGGTCATCCAGAACTCATAGAACCGTAGTTACAGTCGTAACTCTCGTTCTATTTCGTTCTTACTGACCGCCAGAGGCAGTGCTTCCCACTGGATGACTCATAACAACAAGGTCACGAGGAGGCTACTCCTAACCTTAAATTGAAGTTGAGGGTCCCAAGAGGACTGCTGCTTCCAGAGCACTAGGGGCTGCCACATTAACCCTGTAGAATCTGGAAAAGGTATCAGTGGATGACCAATTAGCCGCTGCACAAATGTCCATTAGAGGTACCCCTTTTAATGCTGCCCAAGATGTTGAGATACTTCTTGTTGAATGGCATTTTATGCCGGCTGGCACTGTCAGGTTGTTATCCTTATATGCCTGTTCAATGACCTCCACCAGTGTGACAACCTCTGCTTTGACAGAGGCTGCCCTTTTCTTGGCCCGCTATAGCAGAGAAAGAGTTGGTCCGACCGTCGCAGTTTCTCTGTGGCACTCAGATAGCCCCGAAGGGCTCGCACTGGGCATACTAGTTCCGTTGGATTGCCCTCTTGTGTGTCAGACATCGACCGATTAAGTGCTACCAACTCAATTGGTTGATTCCTAAATGATGTTGAGAGCCTCTTGGGTAGGAAAGAGGGGTTTGGCTACAATGTCACCATTGTCCCATCCGCATTCCAACGCATACAGGACGTATTACTTGACAATGCGTGGAGCTCACCAACACGTTTGGCTGATGTTATTGCCAAAAGGAATACAGTCTTTATTGAAAGCCACTTCAGGTCACAATGCTCCATTGGCTCAAATGGGTGTTGTGTAAGAGATCTTAAAACCAGACTAAGGTCCCACGCGGGTACTCTAACCGATGGAGCAGGGTGCAATCGCTCAGCACCTTTCAGAAAGCGGGTGATTAGAATATGTGATCCTAGTGATTGACCATCTACTTTTACATGCTAGGCAGAAATTGCAGCCACATATACCTTTAGGGTAGAGGGAGCCCTGTTATTGTCTAGCAGGGACTGCAGAAAACATAATACCATTGGTACTGGGCAGTGGTCTGGGACCAAACTTCTTGTTGTACACCAATCAGTGAAAATCCTCCACCTGCAAGCATAGATATTCCTGGTGGAAGGTGCTCTATAATTCAGGATTGTGTTTTGCACCTTAACATCACAAGACTTCAACAGTAATTCCGGCTCTTCAGCGGCCAGACACAGAGATGTAACCGATCTGGGTTTGGGTGCCAAATCTGCCCCTGCAACTGAAAGAGCAGGTCCTGCCTCCTGGGTAGAATCCAGGGCTCCCCATTGAGAAGCCGGCATAACATTGGAAACCAATGTCTCCCTGGCCAGTTCGGTGCCAAAGGCATACAGTAGAAGATTTGGCCAGGCATGTGCTAACGCATCCTGACCCAACGGGCTGGACTTCTCTGTCCAAGAGAACCACAGGGGGCAGTGGGTTGAGTTTTCTGAGGCAAACAGATCCACCTGTGCTCTGCCAAATTGCCGCCAAATCATCTGAACAACTTCTGGATTGAGTCTCCATTCTCCTGGCAAAGGTCTGTGGCGAGACAAGAAGTCTGCCACCACATTCGACACTCCTGGTATATGCATCGCTCTGACACTTGCGAATTGAGGGAAGGCCCATGTCAGGAGGTCTTGTGCCACTTTCAAAGACTGACTGGACCTCGTGCCCCCTTGATGGTTGATATGATATACCACCGATGTATTGTCTGTTCTGATGAGAATATGGCGATTCTTTAGAGCCGGCGCAAAATGTTTCAGAGCTAATTGCACTGCTTGGAGCTCCAGGGTATTTATGTCTCTTGTGGCTTGCTTGGGCTTCCATAACCCCCTGATCATCCTGTGATGCCACACTGCCCCCCAGCCACTGAGTGAAGCATCTGTCTGTATTATCTCCTGGCGAGAGGGAATCACACCCAGAGCTACCCCTTTCATCAGGAATGACCTCTTTTTCCATTGTACCAAGGTAAGGAGGCATCGTTCTGTAACTTTGACCAGCCTGCTCCTGTGCCATGTGGGGTTCAGGTGAAGACTGTTTACCCATCTCTGATAAGGGCGCAGGGAAAGTAGGCCCAGTGGTATCAAAGCAGCTGCTGCTGCTAGCATGCCCATCAATCTGAGGACCGTTCTGAATGGCAGCCTGATCTGTTTCCGAAAACGCCGGAGTAAGAGCAATATGCTGTCCACCCTCTGAGGTGATGGCAATGCCTTCATTGATCTCGAGTCTAGAGTGATGCCTATGAATTTCACCGACTGACATGGGATCAACTGACTCTTGCTGAAATTCACCTTGAGACCCAACTGAGTGACATGGGCAATCAGCAGATTGGAGTGTTCTGTTGCCTGCCCTTGCGATGGAGCACAGATGAGCCAGTCGTCCAGATAAGGAAGCACCTGTACCCCCCTGGCTTGTATTGGGGACAATGCTGCCGCTACGCACCTGGTGAGCACCCGAGGGGACAGGGACAGTCCAAATGGTAGGACTCGGAACTGATAGACCTGGCCTTGAAATGCAAAGCGGAGAAAGGCTCTGTGTTGCGGTGCAATTGGAATATGAAAATAAGCATCCTTCAGATCTATTGTGGTGAACCACTGTAGTGGTCTTACCGCCTGAAGGACCTCCGTTGTGCGTAGCATGTGGAATGGTAAAACCTTGAGGTACTGATTGAGGCCACGAAGGTCGAGAATGGGCCTTACGCCGCCATCTTTTTTCGGGATTATGTAGTACACTGAGTAAAACCCATTTAGCCGTGCTGACCACTTTACTGGTTCTATGGCGTCCTTTTCTAGGAGTTCGGCTACTTGTCTTGACAATGCCAGTGAGCTGTTGGGGTCTTTGACAGTCGTCATTTTGACCCCATTGAAAGCAGGGGCCCGCCGTCGGAATTGCAGCCTGTACCCTTGAGATAGCGTTGCTATTACCCAAGGGTCTGAGGTGTTTTCTTTCCAGAAACTGAGCTGCTGGTGTGAAAATGTCCGACGGTTGGCCTCAGGACTTCATGCCCTGCAAGCCTGGGCTTTATTACCTCTGGGGGGGGCGCTGACCCGGCGTCCTGCCCCTTGGAGCCCGAAATAATTGTTGTCCCCGTGCTCTGGGGTACTGCCCATGCTGATCTAGTTGCCTTGGCTGGCTCCTCTGAACAGCACCAGAACGAACTAAAGGTTGAGAGCGCGTAGGATACCGTCCCCCATACCCTTGTCTAACTTGCGATGGTGGGGTTCCCCTTAGGTCTGCCAGCTGCTGTCTGGTCTTATTCGTCTGAATGCTCTGTTCCAGAGTTTGCTGCGCCGCTGGTCCAAACAGTTGGCCTGGGACTACAGGGAGGTCACGAAGTGTTCTACAGGCCTCTGACAATGGAGACTGTGCCAGCCATACTTGCCGACGTGCCTGAGTGAGCGTTGACATGAGTCTACCCAACTCTCTTGACATGAATGCGAATGCTTGCAATGATGCATCGCTTAGTAATTGGACTGATGGATCACCCCCAATAGGTTGGAGAGACTGGGATAATGCCAGCATAAGATGAGAGAGTGAATTCCCCATTTGACCCATGCGTGCTGCCGTATTGTACGCTTGACTAAGAAGATCATCCGTGATTCTGCACTGAGGCCGTGGGCAGCGAGCATTTGGTCTCCAAGCCTCCTCCGGTGATATGATAAAAGAGGCAATAAATGGATCCACGTTTGGCATCTGACCCAGGCCATAAGAGTCTGGTTCGTGCATTGCTGCCAAGACTCTGCTTGCTGTGGTATGATGAGTAAGTGACTTGGGATTAGCCCAGCACTTCTGTAGTTCCTCGATATAATCTTTGGATGGGGGAATGCTGAGAGCAGATGGTTTTGCCGTGCCTCTGAAAAAGGCACTGGAGGGAGCTACCACTGTAGGGGCAGTGTCCAGGCTTAAGCGTGCCAACGCAATCTGGAGTGCTTGTCTCACCACATCCTGATCCGATTCTACTCCTTCAGCTGAACCCTGTGTCGTGTTCTGAGAATCATCATGAGAGAAGTTAGAATGGCTTCCTGATAAGAATTCCTCATTTACCTCCTCCCGAAACTGGCTTTGAGAGGCTGCCGTGGACAGCATATCCTCCTCAGGAACAGGCAATCCGTTACCTGAATTTCTCAACATTGGTGATGGTGCCTCCCTTGGTTGCAGATTTAGAATTAAAGACTTAATCTGGGCAAACTCTGATGTCAACACCTCCATTCTATTGGTTAAAGCATCCTCTCTATGTCTCTTACTGGTGGAGACACTCACCGTTTCCACCCTTTTCCGTTTAGCCGACACCTTTCCCTGCCGAGGGGCCTCTGAGGTCAAGAGTGCCTCTACTGCGCCTAGTCTGGAAGTTCTCCGCTCCCAGGACATGGTGCTACAATTCATACAGGCATCCTCAGTGAGGCCCTGCTTCAAATGTTCCAAGCCTAAGCAGGATGGACAGCAGTCATGTCCATCATCCTGCTGTAAAGTGGCCCTGCACACAGTGCACATCAGGCTAAGCTGTTCCATACTGCCACAGCAGTGCTTTATTCAAGGCCGATCGAGAACACTCTGTGAGCCACAAAAATTCTATAACGGTAAGATACAATTTTTTTTTTATTATTTTTTTTTATGTAGATAGCAGTACAGAAAACAGAGCGAAAACACTCGTATTTAACGCAACTGCTTGAAATAGACCTATATAAGAAAACACAAACAAAAAACAATGAAGTGTATGTACACACATATACATATATATATATATATACATAATATACACATACACACATATGCTATAGCTACATGCTACATGTGCAATTGTAAGACTGTGTGATCTATAAACTACTTACCTAATTTGAATGCTCAATATAATACAACCAACTGCCGAACGCCGTTGGTCTGTAACGAAAAAATATATATATAAATGGTTGTTCCTGGAGCGCACACACTCTTGTTGTTCGTGATAATTAATTAATCACTATATGGCTTTTCTTTGGAGCGAATCCACTCTGAGATGCCACTTTCAGATACCCGTTTCATCAAGAAACAATATCCGGTGTTTATAAGCAACTTACCGCGCTCTGGCGACCGGAATAAACAGTCGTGTTCCAGCAAAGTAAGTTTGTCTTCAATCCGCCGCAGCCTCTGGAGGACGCACAACGCGCTGCTCCAACAACACTGTTTGTTACGAGGCTGTGAAAGACGGAATCCAAGTATTCTGAACGAACGTTTTTTTCTCTTCGACCTGCAATCTGCACGTATGCGAGAAGATTAAAGAGACAGGTTGCAGGATGTCAGGATGTTGTTATTAGACTCGACCTGAGCATGAGCAAGAGAGATAATATTCAGTGGGAAGCACTGCCTCTGGCGGTCAGTAAGAACGAAATAGAACTGATGTTCTCAACTAACTTAATATTTCTATTACTTTCTATGTTACTTTCTTTTGAGCGGTGAGTAAATGCTTCTTCATCGTAAATGCTTCTGATTGGCCATTGCGTTCAATAAATTAACACATATGTCTGTGATTGGCTACATATCGCTCTTCGCGGCAGTCACGTTGTAAAAAGAAACTCTGCCATGTAAATCATTTCTATTTTGTTTTAGTTGTTCTTGTTGCTTTTCTGCAACAGATGAATACAAATGTATTAGTTTTTATTTGAATTTTTTATTTTTTATTTTTTTATTCATAGATATTTCTAGTTTGCGGGAGTCCCGCGAATCCGCACACAAAGAGTGAATGCACTACTCGCACTCGGCCATCAGATCTAGTCCCGCGCCGCGGTCTAGTGCGTTGGGAGTGCACGTCTCTAGATCAAAAAATCTAAGCTCTAATGATCATGTTAACTATGTCTGAATTTCCACCACATCTGTTTTTGAATCAACTGTTGAAATGTAGATTAGGCTACTGCCGACGGTGTGTCTCCCTCCAATCAATTTACTAGTGTTGCCATAGGGACGCTTCGGCTTTTGCCACCCGGAAGAACGTCTATTATTGTTGTGACGTCATGGTGAATTGTCATATAAAGCCTGCTGTATCATATTTGATACAAACAATCCACTACATGCCTTCTGTCATCTGATTGAAAGTTTATACTTTTTTTAGCATGTAAAAGGCCTTTTAGTATAATTGTAACATGAACACTTGTTGGACTGAAGCAACTTTACTTGATTATACATGCATTTTTTTTGAAGGATGTTAAAATGTGAGTATCAAATATAATCCATCAGGCTTTTGAGGAGTTTATTTGTTCATCTCTCAATCATCACTGTATTGCATTGCATTATATGTTTTAAAACTAAGCATTCAAAAATCATCTCACTCGGACATATTATTGGGCGATATAGAGTAACGACTGATATTGGTATCTGCTATGCTGTTCTAAAGATCTCATTGATTTAAAGTTAAAGCTATCAGAATTTCATTTTACTTTTTAGCATCTGGAAGAAATTGCATATTTTTCTAAAATTAAATTGTTTTTTTTTTTCGTCCTGGACTATGAGTTCCATATCCAAACTGTATCATATGATATGAGCCATAAAAGCCTGATTTATCAGATATATCATATCATAAAACATTATATATATATATATATATATATATATATGTGTATATATATATATATATATATATATATAAATAAACATATCATTTTAATTTAACTTTTTTTGTTCCAATTTAAAAAAGAAAGATCCTCCTGACTATTTCATATGTCAGGCTGTACAGGGTTAAGGACATGAAAGTATAAAATATTAGCAAACAATTTTTTGTGCCACATATTCAGTTCCTATGTATACATTAGTACTACACAACTCACCCAGTAGGTCAAGTTATATGTCGTTTGCATGCACAAGAAACAAGTATATATTTTTTTTTTGGAAAAAGTATTACATCTTAATATCAAAATTTCTCAAATGCTCCATTGATTGTAATGTGTGTGTTCAGATGTGGAGTATGTCCAGTAGAGCCAGTATCCATGAACAGACTCAACTTCCTGAGAAGCAGAAACAGGTAAAGCATCTCTCAGCCTGTAGATCTTAGTCCACAAAAAGACATAGATGAAGATCGTCTCTTCTTCTGCAGGAATGGATTGGGTCCTCCTAAGGACGGTGAACCGCAGTATGTGGTTGTGCACTGCACAGGCTTCATCAAATCCTGGCCTCCTGCAGGTAACACAATACACAGGAAGACCCTTTGCTCACTGATATTACCAGAGTTCAGTCAGAAAACAACTGGAACCGATATTGTCCTTTTAACTCTTTCTCTTTCTTTCAGGAGTGACTCTTTCTGAAGAGGAGGCTGATAATAATCAGGGAAATCGATATTGCCTAGTCGCCATCGGAAGGCTACAGGTGCTCTTTCCCTTCCATTTTATTTAAATTAATTTGTTTTTTCACATTTGAAGGATCAAAACTTATCTCATTTCTTCCTAAAAGGGAGAAGTTTAGCAGACTGTTCATGCTCCTTTCTCCTCACTTTGTATGTAACAGAGTAACATCAACCTTCTAGTAAACCTTTGTGTTCAAAAGACGGTCATATGGGTTTGGAACAAAATAGGGTGAATAAATTATGGCCGTGTTTACTTTTAGATGAACTATTATTAAATGTCTCATTAATAACCAACACCTCAAAAGACGAGTTCATCTGAAAATGTAAATTCTGTACTTTTTGTATTCACCCTTGTGTCGTTCCAAGCCCGTATACTTTTGTTCATCTTTAAAACACATGAAACACATTAAATTGAACTAAAGTCAATGAAACCTGTGAGATTTCTCTCTCAATTGAAAGTCCATTCCACAAAAACTTGGGCTTTTATTCACATAAATATTGATCAAAGCACGTACATAGAGCTCATCAAATATGGAAAAAATAAGCTTAATTGACGAGTGAGAATCAATGCGGTTTGTTCTTGCGTTCGAGCTTCCATTGCCATATTTTATGAGCTCTATGTGAGTTGATCAATGTTTCAATGTGAATAAAAGCCAATAATCAAGCCAACAATAAAGTGTTTTTATGAACGTTTTAAATCGTCAAGTATCATTTGTGTGGACTTGCAATGTTGGGACAGAAATCACTGTGGTTTCATTTTTAAAGGGGTCTTAGTATGCTTTTCCACTTTTTCAACTTTAGTTAGTGTGTTATGATGCTGTTTGAGCATTAAAAAGATCTGCAAGGTTACAAAGTCCACTCCAAAGGAAGATTTGTTTTATTTGAACAAACAGCTTGTTTGGACAACATAACGCGATATATCCAGATGTTATGAAGTCACAGTGTTACTCATTTAAATTTGAATCCACAGAAAGTGGACGAGGCCTGGTTGAGCTGCTGCTATGTCAAAGAGAGACTGTTTTTTCCACAACGTTTTCAAAAATCATTCGTTTGACCTTCCTAAGGCTGATGATATTTGTTTTATTTTATTTAACACCGTTCCTGAACATTATAATCCCAACTTTTATCTCACATTTTATGGAGAACAGCTTGTTTTCTTTAGCTTTTGTAAGTTCTCGCTTTTGTATATGTTTTGCATGTTCACTGCTCCTTTGGCAAAAATAAACATTTCGTGATCGATTACTGTTTCTGTTAGCTTAGTTTTCAGACACATATCACGTTTAAATGATGGATAACATCTTATCTGTTATGTATAAGAAAATTACAAAAACATACTGCTCTGAAACGTCCTGGGAAATCCGTGCTTGAAATCCATTCTGGACGCACCTCTTGTTTGTTAACATTCTCAGGGTCTGAATCCAGCTCGAATTGATCTGAAATTTACTCCATTGTTAATATTGATGGAGATTTGTGACATTTCCTGAGGACTGGAGTTGAGAACCACTGGTCTAGTACACACCATAAACAAAATCAAGACTTCATAAAAGGGCATAATAGGACCCCTGTATGTGTTTCAAAGATGAATGAAAGTCTTATGGGTTTTGAATGAAATGAAGGTGAATAAATAATGACAGAGTGAAAAAAACTATCCCTTGTAGTTCCTCTCTAACATCTGTTTTTCATGCAGGTCACATGTTGCCCAGGAGACAAAAACATAAATAACATCAGCGTTCCAGTGGAGTTCATTTCCCGCCACAACTGCCAGGGCATGTACACCTTTGTGGATCACCGCTGTCTAGCAACAGTGGGCTACCAACCTCAGGTGAGCCTCAAAAGCCAAAGGAAGTCATTTCTGAAGAGCAGTTTTGACGGTGTCTGTGTCTATTTCATGCATGAAATGTGGATTTACTGCAACAAGTTAATATGCCAGCCGTGTGGACACCAGAGCTGGGTTTACAAGAACGATTTCTTAGTATCTATACAGTACGTTTATGAATAAGTTTCTAGTTTTACTTATTGTGTTTTTAATTAACATGTCTTCATTATTTAATTAAACAAGTTACAGCCACCTTTTAAATGGTTACATTTTATGACATTGAAAAGAAAGATAATTATATAATTGAAAAGTTGATATAAAAACTTCATGTATATTTTAAATGTTTATATATATATATATATATATATATATATATATATATATATATATATATACAGGTTTCAGTAGGGCTGGGTATCGATTCACAAGCTCTCAGTTCGATTCGATTTCAATTCTCGATTCAATTTTCGATTTCAATTCTCGATTCCTGATTTGATTCTCGATTCGACTATAAGGAAGATGTAATACAAATCCTATATTTATAAAAAAGAACAGTGGACATAAGTTTACTAGTGGTTAATTAATACAAGGAAGTTAAGAGCCATAAACCTGTATATAAAACTCTTTTTATTTTAGGTACACTAAATGCATACAAAGAATAAACAGGATTTTGATGCAATATGCAAAAAAAGTCAGAACAGTCGCACAGCTTGATCAAACAGTATCATGTTATTTTATGTTTAAGATAGATATAAATAAATAAATATTTAGACATTTTTTTTATGTTTTGATCTTACCTAAATGGTAATGTAATTTTTTTGTTTATTTTTGTATTTGTTTTAAGAGTTTATGTATGGAAGCTTGATTTCAATCTTTGAATTAAATTAAAAAAAGTAGCACATATAAATACAATAGAATAAAGACACAAATTAAGAGACATTTTGGGGTAGTTTTTTGGGTATGTCAGAAATACTACAGAAACTGAGTAAAGTAAACCAATGTAAAAATATAGCTGCGAGCAGCGATTGCGGGCCCAAGCCGGTGGCACCGCAACCCCGGTGCCTTTAGTTACCTAAATTCCATTGCAAGTGTTTTACAAAGAACCTTAAATAACCAACTTCCTGTTGGGCTGGGGTAAAAAGTAAAAGTGCGACGTATATATGAAATGATGAGATCAACATGTGTACCGAGTTTCATATTAGTACATACAAGCGTGTTTGATTTATGGACCAAGTGTTCGGACTCCATTCCAGGTGGCGCTGTCGAGCCCCCCTGCCACGCCCGGGTACCATCTTCAGCCCGACCCTAATGGCCGCGGGTTCTGACCCGTGTGCAAAGTTTCAAGAGTTTTCGAACACGTTAAGGGCCCCAAAAGTGCCCAAATAGTCGTATAAATAATAATAATAAATATAGCTGCGAGCAGCGATTGCGGGCCCAAGCCGGTGGCACCGCAACCCCGGTGCCTTTAGTTACCTAAAGGCACCGGGATGGCGGTACCGCCGGCTTTGGCCCGCAATCGCTGCTCGCAGCTATATATATATTTAGCCGGTGGCACCGCCACCTTGGTGCTTTTAGGGTTATTCTACATGACGTGCAAAAACGTAACCCCTGCTTTGACTGTCAAAAAGAAGTGTGCTGAATAGCTTGCAGCAGTGAAGGCTCTGCAAAAGTGCAGATCAAGGGCACATTTTAACCACAAAGTATGCATGAGCAACCTTCTGAAAGGTCAGGTGTACATCAAGGTCTACATCTGTACTGTGTTTACATTATAGTATTTAGGGATGCGCCGATCCGATACTCAGGATCGTTATCAGCCCCGATACTGCCATCTTTGCCGGATCGGGTATATTTACACCACTTTAATCAAACCACTCTTCTTTAAAACATTACGATGTGATTTTTTTCACATGTATTTTGTTACTCTTATTGAGCTATTTTGTCCGCATACAGGACTCACTGCCAATCGTACGTGCTCACATCATTCTCTTGAAAGCTGTATACTGCACTCACCAGTTTTCACTCTACAGCTGTTGACCAGAGCACTGAAATTATTTCTCACTTAAACTACAATCAAATGGATTTTCCCACACATTTTGCATTAGTCCTCTGCATGGCATTTTATTATTTTCTGCGCAGCTTCAGAAGTGCACGCACACAGCTTAGAACGCATGACACGCACACACACTCAGTCACGAGAGAGGCGCGATCGAACTCTGTGTGTGTTTGTGTGTGAACAATGGAAACTCAATTTTGTTCATACAGGAAAATATTCAGACTAATGTCTTGTGGGAGCAACAGAATACATGTAACGTCATTATGTAATCAGGATACAAAAATCCAGTAACTGTAATTTGTTACAGTGAGTTACATCAAAAAAGTAGTAATCAGATTGTAGTTACTTTTTGAAAAAGTATATAGTACTTAAAGCCACTTAATATAAAGTGGGACCGTTTTTTATGAAATAATTTGTAACTGTATCGGAATACATTTTTAAAGTAACCCTCCCAAGCCTGGTCTTGTGTGGACGTCCGTTACTTTCACTTTTTAAGTTAGTGCTTTTTAAGGCCCCAATCCTACTGTATTACCGTGTGGATATTGATCTAATAGTTCTACCTAATTTTGAACACAAGAGGGCAGTATAGCACTATGAATGATTTTTTACTCTTTTGACTAAAACATTCTGGCTGTCTTAAAAAAATTAGACATAATTCTTACATTTAAAAAAGGAATAAAATGGCTGTAGTTCCAATATTGGTATAGTCTTATAGAAAAATAAATGGTGAATAATAAAATTTTTAGAAGATATGAAACGTTTCCTGATTCTCTTTTTGACATAATCCCTCGCCATAGCAAAACTGTTTGACATAATAAATATCCGTTCACAATTTAGTATCTTTAATGTATTTTCATAATTTTGAAGAAGTTTGGTGGGAATAATTAAAAAACACTTAAGAGGGGGAAATAAAAATGTAAAGGCTGGTTTTGCAAAACATTCACATACAGACCAAAATAACTGACTTCCTGTTGGCCTGGCTTAAAGTTGTTTGGGCTAATGAGATCTATATGTGTACCGAGTTTAATATTATTACATGCAAGTGTGTTTGATTTATGGACCAAATTTTCATACCAAGTTTATGGACCAAGTTAATTTAATTAATAAACTAATTATATAAAACTATTGTCAATGCAGTACAATTAAACTGGTTATATGCCATTACTTATAAAAAATAAAAAACTTATTTAAAAAATACCAGGCTTAAGGCATTTATTTTCTTTTATGCAGGCTACACACACAGCAGTGAAATGGTTAATCCCCCTCCCCCTGCACACACACACAGACATGCACACACACAGACAGGCAAACACACAGACAGAGACAGAGTTGTAGGCTCAAACAGAGCATGACCAGATTCAAACAAACATATCTTACTTTCTGTGAGTCCTAGCTAATGAGTGTCAATTAGAAAGTTGTCCGGCTCGAGGAGTACAATATACATACTGATTTTTGTAACTGTAGATAAAACTAACAACCCCACTTTTGTCAAAAGGTGGCGCTACTGAGCCCTCACCACGCCCGTTTTTGAAACTTTGCACATGTCTACTGGCTAATAAATGTGATGTGTCTGAGTTTCATGCAATTTGAAGCATGCTAAGGGTCTCAAAAGCATCCTAAAAGAATGGTAAAGTTTGATGCGTCGCCACGGCAACAGTTTCAAAGATATCAAGAATCCATTCACAGGTCTACATCTGCCGTATGTTTACATTATACAGATGAAGTTTGAAGCAAATCGGGTTAAAATAAGAGGGTGATTTTAAAGCATTTTGAAAGTGACACACTTCCTGCTGCCAGTTGGTGACGCTATAACTTTGACACACAATAGTCACATCCATGTGATCGTCCTCTTACAGCGAACGCGCTCCTGAAGTTTCATCAAGATCGGTTGATGTATGCTGAAGTTATGACACACTTCCTGTTTCACGTTTCTCGCCATGATTTCATTTCCTCGCCACGGTCAAACCGTTCGAGATATCAAAAATCCCCTCGCAAACTTTCATCCTCAATGTCTTGACTTCACGCTGACTGAGTTTCGTAGAATTCGGATAAGAGCTCTAGGAGGAGTATTAAAAATTCCATTGCAAGTGTTTTACAAAGAACCTTAAATAACCGACTTCCTGTTGGGCTGGGGTAAAAAGTAAAAGTGCGACGTATATATGAAATGATATCAACATGTGTATCGAGTTTCATATTACTACATACAAGCGTGTTTGATTTATGGACCAAGTGTTCGGACCCCTTTCCAGGTGGCGCTGTCGAGCCCCCCTGCCACCCCGGGTACCATCTTCAGCCCAGCCCTAATGGCCAAGAGTTTTCGAGCATGTTAAGGGCCCCAAAAATGCCCAAAAGGTAGCAGAAAAATAAAAAGAAGAAGAATAATAAATAATCCTAAGGAAAACAATAGGGCCTTCGCCCTTTCAGGGCTTGGGCCCTAATAATAATAATCCTAAGGAAAACAATAGGGCCTTCGCCCTTTCAGGGCTTGGGCCCTAATAACACTTGATAGTCTTTTTAGTCCAGACTGAATTAAATACAAAGGCTATTAATTCTGATTGCTTACAATTAATACTATATTCTGTTGTCATGATAACAGAATTAATGACTGACACAAATGGCTGCGTTCACTTTAAGAACTAGTGCGCGAATCCATTACTGTTTCATCATTAACTTTCTGTCACACGTGTTTAATGCTAATTTAAGACATTACCGACTGTCTTTACGAGGTTACTCACCAAGACCAGAGTTTTGACATAATGTCGCGTGTTTTAACTGTTAAAGTAATATAATATGGTTAAAGGCATTCGGAGTGAATCAGAGAATCATGTATTTGTTTTACCAGGCTATTTTCGGGAGCTTGATTTAGATATGGCATCACTGCATGGTATGGTAACTTGACTGTCCAATCAAAATCGAGGTTAGGACGTTTGGTGCATACTGCCTTGAGAATCATAGGGGGCGAGGAGAGATTATCACCACAAGAGATTTTTGACGGTTCTATTTTGAATCATACTAAGAAAATTATTGGTGACGATACTCATATCCTGAATGCTTATTTTGCATTATTACCATCAGGAAGGAGGTACAGGGTCCCGATGTGCAGGTCAAATCGATTGAAAAACTCCTTTGTTCCAACTGCAATCAGAATGTTAAATAGAGCTAAAACACTGTGAATTGCCAGGGTGGATTAATTACATGGATTAATTACATGGCCTTACATGGATTAATTTATTTTTTATCTGGCCTAATGTTAGTGTTATGTATGTAACGACTGTTGTTGTTGTTTTTATGTGTTGTTGTTTTTACTTGCTTTCAATGTATGTGTTTGTATGTACGGACTTTGCACGTTGTCCAAGACAAATTTCCCAGTAATGGGATTAATAAAGTGTAAAGTAAAGTAAATAATCCAGGGATACAACTTTTGTTTCTGGCGAGCTGTTTGTGATGCAGATTTAGGCTGTACTGTGCACGCAGTGAAAGACATCTCTGAGAGTGCGCGAGCACGGGATGGTTTAACATTGCTTGTAAAACTTAAAAAGACGTGAAAATGATAAACATTAGTTACGATCATAGGTTACGATGCAATGCTGGCCCAATTGTTAAGTGAGTATTCCGTCATGTCCCTACTCCTAAACGCGTGTGTGTACCAACAGCGCTTGGTGCTTGCCTAGTGCAGAGAGACGAGACGATGCAGCACCGCGTCCGCGAGCCCTTTATATGGAAAAAATCAATTCGTGACCGTTGAGAATCGATTTTGAATCGACCCCATTTTAAAAAACGATTAATCGAAAAATAGATTTTTTTGCCCAGCCCTAGGTTTCAGCTAAATTAAAGCTTTATTTTTGGTTTGTTGTTTCAGTAAAGGATCAATTTCATTCACTGGTGTTTTGTGTTGTTATGTGACACAGGAGTTACTGGGGAAGAATGTTCTGGAGTTTGCACACCCAGAAGACCAAGGCTTAGTGCAAGACAGCCTTCAGCAGGTGTGTGGGTTAGCATGGGACATCACGCTGAGATATTCAACGCGTTACAACACTGTAAAAAATGTTATGATCGTTAAGTTATGACAGCGTGATTTTACAATGCTCATCACTTTTATCTATCACTCATACAAGATTCAAGTCATTTTAATGAAATATAATTTTAAATGACTTAAACATCTTAGTTGATTAAAAAAAATTAAGGAAGAAACTTTTTTTTTTACTGTGAAGTATTGTAATTCATATATTTTATTTTATGTGCATGGCTAGAATTGTTTGCTTTTATAAAATAGCAGCAATTGCAATAACAATATCATAACATAAGCCAATGTTCAATACTATTATTAATAACAATCAACACAATATGGTGTATGCAATGTAAATTGGCAAATTGACAAAATCCAGTTAATGTGAAGACGTGCTTGTGTTGGCCATTAGATCTGAACATTTTCTTTTCATAACATACTGTAGCTTTAAGGTCGGTCACACTAAGCTATAATATAACAAGAAAGATAGTTTTGAAAATCGATTTTTTTTTTTTTCCCAGCTGTTGAATGATAAAAACTTAAAGTTAAAAAATGCTGACAGCCAGTCAGAATCCACCCTTACTTTAAAGAGCTTGAGAATTTAAAGCTGCAGACGACAAGACTGCAGTACACACTTACGATATTGTCCGCTGGTGTGGACGCTATTGATATTTTTATAATTTTAATGGGCCTTAATGCTGGTCCTTAACCCTTTGTGTATGCATAAGTGACCTTTGACCCTTTATGTAGGTGGTGAAACTGCGAGGTCAGGTGCTTTCGGTGATGTTCCGGTTCCAGTCTAAATCCCGTGAGTGGATCTGGATGAGAATGAGCTCCTTCACCTTCCAGAATCCTTTCTCTGAAGAGATCGAGTACATCATCTCCACCAACGCCAATGTCAAGTTAGTATTGAAATGCATCATAACAAGACCAGATACACACATACACTTGAAGGAGATTAATTACATTTGTGTGAACTGACTTTATTGCCAAAGTTGTTTGCGGATATCGTGATATGATAATGCTGTGTACGTTGTGACCAAAGTTTTGAAAGGTTTTTGGGGCCGCTGTTTAAGTGCCGTGACATGCTAAGCCAACAGCAAATCTGTTAGGCTAGTTTTTTAAGATGGCACAGACTAGAGCTGGGCGATAATATCGCACGGTATTGTATGCGCGTCTAATCAGTAAAGCCGGTTCCTTGATTAGTAGTAAAGTTAATGAGATAATTAAGTGATTAATTTAGTGATGATTGAGCATTATTGAAGACACCTGATGATAACAAGCAGAATCACTGAAGGAGAAAATCACAAATTATTAGCCACCGTTATGGAGATCAGTGTTTGCTTTAGTTGGGCTCTTGACACTTATATTTTCACTTTAATTTTTGTTTGCCTGGTGATTTTGACTTATAACAGTCAAATGAACAAAGGCAACTGTGATCTGATAGTGTTGGTTATGTTTTGACATAATCATGCAATGAAACGTATTCAGATGATTTGGTTAATTTGTTAGCTACAGTTTTGTGGTTATGCTACATATCTGTACTTTCCTATAACCTCAAACATTTAATAAAATATTCTAATCAAATCACTGTCATCTTTATACAGAAACACAGAGATCAATAATCAGCCTGTCTATCTCATCCGTGGTGACATGTTGCCACCAATCACAACTCATTAATGTCTCCAATCATGCATTGCGGTATGAATAAATTATGATCTGAATTGTCTATGTAATTCACTTTTCCTACTTGAATATTCTACTCGTCACCGTTGTTGAGAAGCTTTGACTGAATCTTGAGGTCTGTGTGTGCCTTAACTCTTTCCCCGCCAGCGTTTTTAAAAAAAGTTGCCAGCCACCGCCAGGGTTTTTGACGATTTTTGCTAAATTTCAATGGCCCGTTAAATATTTTCTTCCATGAATATATGAAGAAGCGATATATCAAAATAAAGATCTGAGCCTCTGCTTTTAGACAAAAAACTATTTTATTCTATCTTCATTTGTTCTTTTTTTATTGCCACTTGAACGGATGTAGGTTTTGTCAAAAACACAACATTTTGTACAAAAAACAGAGAAAAAGGCATTTTTATCAAACAAGTGCATTTTCAAGCAGAATACATTCAGATGTTGTTTTCTTCATATATAAAACTTTCCAAAATAAATTAAAAAAATAAATAAATGTAAAATATATCAAATTTAGGCACTGTAATTTGCTTTTGAGTGGTAAACAGTGTAACATTTCCCAGGATGTAAGGGGACACCACAAGTCAAGTCAAGTCACATGTATTTATATAGTGCTTTTCACAATACAGATTGCATCAATGCAACAGTGATAACATGAAAGAAGTACAACACAGATCGATAATATTGTTAAATATTAAATAACCCCAACTAAGCAAGCCAAAAGCACCACAACTTTTGCAGTCTCCTTCCGCAACCCCTTACGTACACAAACTCTGCATGCACAACATGCAATCTCTCTCACTTACTACTTCGTCCCGATCAGATTCAGAATTATCAAATAAAGAGTGATCGAACTCCGAGACCATCAACACCTCCAGCACTTGATCAGCCATATACCTCTGCATTTGTCTTATACATATCTGATATTATTGATATTTTGAGCTACATTCTCACAACTCCACTTCACGTTTGAGACGCGATTGCAATCTGTTCCTTTGATCAAAGAGTTGCGTACTCTTTCAGAGCATGTGCGCGGGCCTTCTTTACCGTATACCACCTAAAACACGGATACCCGGAAAATTCCGTGTTTGGCGGGGATGCGTTTTTTCTTGAAACACAGAAAATTCCGTGTTTGGCGGGGAAAGAGTTAAAGAACGATTATTTTTTAAACAACTTTTGAGAAATTACATTATATTTAACATTCTGGATGTTTATGCAGAATCTCAGTTATACATTAACCAACAAAATAAATCATAGACATAAATTTTAAATGATGAAAGTCATTATGTAACTAACATCATTTTATAATTGTTTATGTTTGTTCATCTGACAAGATTAACTCAGATGCAATAGCAAATTAAATATAAAATTTTAATATAAGGGTCAAGAAGCCCGACTAAAGCAAACACTCACCTCCATAACGGTGGCTTAAAATTTTAGCTTTTTTCCTTGTGATTCTGCTTTAGGTGTCTTCAATAATGCTCAATCATCACTCATTTAATCACATAATTATCTCATTAACTTTAACGGTCTTGAGTGTGACTGTGGACTTATATACACCCCCAGGTGTGTTAATTTAACACGGGAGATTTTGTCGTGAGGAAGAGCCGTAATTAACTGACCAGTTGAGCCATATCGCATTAAATATCGCTATCGATATGTCCTCGATATTAACGCGATTTGGCTCAGCTTGTCAGTGATCTACGGCTCTTTGTAGTGAATGCCGCTCCATCTGAAAGCAGGTGAAGGTGATTTACTACTAATCAATGAACCGCCTTTACTGATTAGATGCGCATACAATATCGTGCGATATTATCGCCCAGCCCTAGCACAGACAGAAGGCTGTTCTAGTTTTACTTTGCTTCCCTGAGCATCCCGATATGGAAATATTTTCATAACAGCCGCCCGGAATGAAGAAAGTGATGAGCGTGATTGATATTCAAAATGGTAAGAAAGTGCGGCTTTGTTGACATTTTATTTGCAGTCCTAGCTTCAGTTTTCCTTTTTGAAGGACAAATATAGACTAATTGATGTTTACTGACAAAGGCAGGTATTTCCTTACACTCAGAACACACATTCTAGTGGACAGTCACATTTAGTCTTTTAGTAGCCAACATGGTCACAACAAAGTGGTCTTCTGTAGCCGTTGGTTCTTTGACACGGGCTCGGCTTGATGCGTCACGTTCTCAACTTTTTCAGATTATTTTAGCCTCATGTTATTCAGTGTTGTCTAATATAGCATGACTTCATACAATGTATAAAAGTGTTTTTATGATCGAAGGTTCATTCCTGCTGAGGTAATCAAATGTAAATGTATCTGTTTGTTTGAAGGCATGTGTTTATGTCTGGGTCTTATTTCACCCCAAAATATAAAAAAAGACATATATTCATATAATATAATTTTTCTATATAAAAAAACTATGTAGAAAAAGACAAAGAATATATAAATAAAGAAAAATTGTGCTTCTTTTATGTCTTACGACACAGTGAAATGTGACATTTCGTGATGATTAAAGATATTAACCTCCTCCCCAATTCTCCTTAATGTAATGCAGAAATATTTTTGTATTATTTCAGTTATTAACACTACCACGAAAATATTTGGGTCGGTACGTTTTCTTTAAAGTCGTTTGTGCTCTCCAAGGCTGCATTTGATTGATCAAAAATATTATCAAATACAGTAACAATAAGAATATTGTAAAATATAGTTACAATAAAAGCACTCGTTTCTATGAGGATACTGTAATTTTAAAGTGCAGTCTGTAATTTAAAATGTCATTTATTCCAGTAATCAAAGCTGAATTTTCAGCATCATTACTCCAGTCTTCAGTTCCTTCAGAAATAATTATATGATGATTTGCTGCTCAACAAATATTTATTAATATTATCAATGTTGTGGTGCTTCAAATAATTTTGAGAAAAAAAAGTATTATGGTTCCCACAAAAATGTGATGAGAAATTTCAAAAGAACAACATTTATTTAAAATTGAAATCTTTTGTAATATTAAACGTCTTTACTGTCAATTTTGGTTAATTAACTCACTGAATAAAAGTATTAATAGTTAACAGTTAAATTCTTATTTATGCTGATTTAAATAAAAAGTCATTACCGTAATAAGAAAATCCGTTCACTCATAGGCCGCCATAGTTATTTACGTCTCAATGCATTCTGGGTAGTGACGTGTAAAGGTTGTTGCCGGTTTTAGCCTTGCCATTGTAGCAGTTTCTTTTATTGTTTTTACAGCGGACCGCCTAGCTAGATAGGTTTTGACAGTAGCAAGATGAACACGTCTGCCGTTCAGCCTTTTCAGCTTTTTCAACCCGAGCTCACCGTAGGATTAAATCAGGAGAATAACGCGGAAAACGATAGGCATACTCAAGATTTACGTGAAAATGAAGATTATCAGAGAGTGAAGGACGCGAGAGTGGGGCAACAAAGCCAAACTACTTTGTTTGGCCTGCCAAAAGAAAGTTAATTTTAATTTACAATACTGTTCCAGAACAGTACAACATGTTCTGTTGTATGCTCATGTTCATTACGTGACGCATAAAAAGACAGTATAAGTCATTATAATCCATAATTATGTCCACAATGAAATAAAACCTTACCAATCTGACACGATCTGGTCCAGTCGTGCTGGCAAAGTTGATCGATCAACCTGGACATCTGTATTTTCTGGACCAGATTCGGGATCGAATTGATAAGGTAGAACCGACGTTATCACCTGTCATTACTGCTTTGGGAGCTGATGTTCCAAATATGGTTGAATCAAATGCACCGGATCACTGGCCAATCAGAGCACACAGTACTTTTCAGAACGATGAGCTTAATACAAATCTACGCATTTCAGAAAGGCGGGGAATAGAGGAGCAACAATAATGTTCGGTATGTGTAAAATAATGATTATATATATATATATATACCTAAAACTGCCTAAACACAGTGCATTAAACCAAATACACAAAATAATGTTGTTTTTAGAACCATCATCTGACCTCTGACCTCTAAAATTAAACACCTGGACACAATTATGAAGAGAATTTTAGGAAAATGTGCTTCATTTTAAAACGCTCTCAAAAACATGCAAATTTTTAATGCAAAATATATTTTCACATTTGTTTTTGATTTTTGGGGTGAACCACATGATTCAGACATGTTGTGCCTAGATTGAGCTGTACGTGTCTGAGAAGTGAGCGTGTTAATTCAGCTCCACTCTCTGTCTCCACCAATCCTTCTGGTTTTGGTAACAGTAGAGGTCCGAATCAGGATTCCCTGTCCCCCCTTTCCTCCCCGGGGGTGTCACTGCCCCCTTCACTGGGGCAGAGCAGTCCTAACTGCCCCTCCACACCCAGTCCAGGTCAAGTCTCAGCCAGGTGAGAGCAGCGGTACTCTCTCTCTCTCCGTGTCTCTCGGGTGACCCTCTGTCGGTGGTAGATTAACCAGCATGCTCTCTTCCCGTAGGCAGCTGTGGTGTTGGGCGGTGGTGGTGGGTTTGATGGTCATGGCGCTAGGCCTGCACTGACGTCAGTGTTGTTTTCTCCTCTTCAGGCAGTTGCAGCAGCAGCAGGAGTTAGACGGAGGGATCGGCAGAGATGCAGCCTATGAAACCAATCAGGTCACTCTTCCTCAGGTGAACACACTTTCCTTCTACACCAGTGGTGCTCCTTCTCAAATGTTGTCAGAATGTGTGTGTTGTTTCATAAAAGCACCAGTCGACTGATTATTCAATTTATTCTTTTTTTTAAAAATGGCCACAGCTTGCTTGTTCGTAGTCATTTTTGTTGTTGGTCACACATTTTTATTAGTTTTTAACTACTGTGTATTTAGCAGTTGTATTTTAATTTACGTATATTGATTAGGGCTGTAACGATACACCAAAGCCACGATTCGGTTCGTATCGCGATTTTTGACCCACGATTCGATTCGTATCGCGATTCCATCACGGGGGCGGGGCTTGGTGTGAAAAATAGATTTTGAGAGGAAAAAATGTACAGGTATTTTTATTAAATAAAATTTGGAAAAAATCTGAACACCAAAAAACAATAATAACTATGCAAATTATTAAACTAAACTAGGCAGTGTAGGCTGCTGCTTTTGGGTTGTTTTCTGTGCTCCAGCTATATATATTTTTTATAAGGCTATACCCTTCTTGTTTTGAACTTCATGCATGTATTGCATGTTAAACCAGTACATAATGTAATGATAACAAGAGTGTTTTATCTTGGTGATGCTATGTAGCCTACAGAGGCTTTAAACAGCAATGAATGATATCAGCAGAGCGTGTCCTGCGTCTGTCTTTGAAGCCGTGAAAAGGTGGCCGTGCATCATCATTTTAACGTTATAGACAGTTTCGGTTACAGTGATTACTGAAAATGTCGTTGTTTTTGTCCACATCGTAAACATATTTATATAGCAACAGATACATATAAATTAAATAAATAAATGAATGGCGGTAATAGGGCATATCGTGCTATTGAGCCACTCAACGTTACCACAAGGGAAATTCCATAACCGCGACAGCCTTCGCGAGCGCGCCAAAGAGAAATGCACTTTTCATGCGGATTACATAAGCAGAGAGCGGTCTGTTTTCTTTCGTTTTGAATTGTTCTTTTTAAAAGTAGATATTTCAACATATATTTATTTCTCAGGTCTATAAGCTTATAGGGTTGCGATTCATGAGACGAGCTCCAATTCAGGCGCCGGCACCTCAATGTCGTGATTCCTATCTGTAGGCTAGCTATATTTTCTTCTTATTTATTAAATCCAGGCAATTGGTTGATGAAACATTTATTAAAATTGACATACAATTAATAAAAAAACAAAATTCAATTTAAAGTAAGTCTTTGTGCTTTCTATTTGAATTCTCTGACAGTTTAAGTGCCGCTTCAGAGAACTGTCACGACATTGTTTTTTTTTCCTCGAACACGAAAAATAAAAAACAAAATAAATATTTTATGTTCTGGGGAGAGCTAACCCTTCATCCCGTGGGCAGCCTAGTATTTCTTTTGGTTTGTACTGTGTAATTTACAGAATTATAAAAAAAATATAGGCTATATTTTTGCCACCTAAATATTAAAGATGTTTTGTGTCGCGTCCGTGTACGCGTGTGTATTTCCCTCATATTAAATATAAAATGAATGTGAAGACTTATATTTTTCTAATGTCTGGACGTACTTGATTTTATTAAGGGAGTAGCATATGGATATATAAACAGAAGGGTAAATATATTGGTATTAAATGCATTTTCTGAAAATGATTAGTCTGATGGATTTAAGTTTTGGCTAATTTAACCTCAACTAGTTTTGTGGTGTAGGTCTACATATTTTATAATGTTAACTTCAAATAATATAAATAAATAGTAATTTAAAGATGTGGTAGCATTGGATCTGGACGGGAAAGATAACTGGGAGGTGGAAGGGATGTATCGCGATTCTGCCTTCTCACATCGCGATACAGTATCGTGGACCTGAGTATCGCGATTTCGATTTTATATCGTATATCGTTACAGCCCTAATATTGATGTATTGCACTTGTTCTGCTATTGAGGTGGACAGGTTTGATGGTATGGGCAGGTTTAGGGTTGGTTAAGACGTAAGAACGGTCAACAGTGTACTACTTACAGACATTAATTACAGCTGTAATTACATGCAGGTATTTTTTCAATACAAGTACAATGTAAGATATGTATGCACATGAGGTTACATGCTATAACCTTAGCATGTAAATGATAAGTGCATTGTACTAACATTGAAATTAATCATTTGATGCATAGTAGTTAGACGCTTAATCTAAAGTGGGATCTTGTTGTTTAAAGAAATGTTATAACGCTAACTTCCTTGAGGTTGTAACAATAAAATGTTTTAAATAAAAAATGGACCAGCCTTAGAGGGTGAACTAGTAATTACAAAACATTCATTTATGATGTGAACCGTTTCTGCTGTCTCACTTCAATAACAGGACTATTTTTCCTGTGTAGTCCACTTAAAATGTTAGTCAGTTTCTTCACTTAAATATTTTTTTACTTATTCATGATCATCATACTCTCATAATTTCCACTCTCTCTCTGGCCCTAAAATGATTTTTTTGTTACAGTACCTTTAAGATTGTATGTAAATAATGAGCACTTTTTACAGGTTAGCAAATCTTTTTTCAGATTTGCTAACCTGTTCACATAATGACTGTCAGTCTCCATCTGTGTTTCTTTCAGGTTCCTGTGCCGACTGTAGGTGTAGTCAGTGCTGATCACAGTAAGACTCCCCATAAACACACACACACACACACACACACACACACACTCTACTGGGGTCAGTTCTTTGTACCTCGCTTAATACATCCGAGATGATTTGTCAGGTGCCAGATCTTCTAATCGTGTTTAGAACTAATCTCTGGCTAACTTGGTTCTGCAAACGAATTTGCAGATTTGATTTAAAATATTCTGAGATTACTGCACATTCTTGTGTTCACTGGAAAGGGTGAATGTATTGATACTCTTAAAGATGATCAGCAGTGCAGCGATTGGGTGATGGCAACGTAATGACATGTTATAAAAGCACATCACACACCTGACAGAAAACTTGATGAATTTCTGGACCTCAATCTCTCAATGAGTAAAACTGACTGTGCTTATGATAGACTGCACAACATAATAATAATACCATTGATGTTATTATTATTGGGACAGACTTTAAAGGTGCAGTGTGTGATTTTTAGCGAAATCTAGCGGTTTTGTCGTGAGTTTGTACTAATGGCTCAGTCCACTGCTCACCCCTTCTTTTTGAAGAAGCTACGGTGGCTAAAACGGGACAAACATATCATCGTTTGACTGAGACAGCAGAGAATAGCCAGAGGAAGCCAAGAGTGTATAACATTGTCACTGTTTCTCTACCACAGTCCATTATAAACCACTTCATGGATAAAGTTATAGTCAGGTGAGTTTAAAGGGTCTTATAATATAATATAATAATAGTAATCACATTTCTCCCCACATAGCAAACCCATAATATAGCGAGGGAGAAGAATCACATGAAACTATGCAGCTATATATTTTTTTCTAACAGGGTAGTATAAGTTTAGCTGGCTAATATGAGCTGTTACTGTGGCTGAGCTGGTTAAAGCTGGTTAAGCCTTGTTTTAACTCGACGTGTCCACATGAGCGCAAAGGTGAGCGCGGAAAAAATGACGTGATTGTAACAGCGCACGCTGTTACAGAGAGACTAGAACTGTTGTGTACTTCAACCGGAAGAGAGTTTCATAGACGGAGAGCACCATAGCCGAAAGCACATGACCTTTATGGAAGTTTGAGTGCGTGGCAGAACAAGAGTAAGTGCAGAAGCAGATCTTAGAGTACGGGAAGGAGTGTGTATATGAAGAAGATTTTGAAGATATGGAGGAGCCAAATTGTTAAGTGTTTTGTAAGTTAACAGTAAAATTTACATGGAATTTGACTGGGAGCCAATGCAAGTTCTGTAAAACAAGAGAAATGTGTTGGAAGATGGAAGTATTGGTTATGACTCGAGCTGCAGCATTTTGTACTAACTGTAATTTATGAAGAGATTTGCAAGGAAGCCCATTATACAAAGCATTACAAAAGTCGATTCTTGATGTTACAAGAGCATGCACAAGCGTGGCAGTACTCTTGAGTGAAAGGACAGGACGGAGACGATTTATATTGCGAATATGGAAGAACGCAGAACGGGTAACACTTTATGTGAGATTCTAAAGACTGTGTCAAGAATGACACCCAAACTTTTAACCTGATTCGACAGTGGAACAGAACATTTATCTATTTCCATGGAAGAAATATTCAAATTATTGTAATTTTAGAACCAACAAGAAGAATTTTTGTTTTATTGCTGTTCAATTTTAAAAAAAAGTTACTCAAACCAATTTGTTAATTCACTTAAACACTCAACAAGAGCAGAGGAGGGACAGGTAAAGTTGGGTGTTGTCAGCATAACAATAAAAATGAATATCATATTTCCTAAAAATGCTGCCAATAGGTAAAAGATAAATAATAAATAAAAGAGGTCCTAAAACATAACCCTGGAGCACACCAGTGACAACAAAAGTGGCTTTTGATTTGAACCGTTTTAGTTGTACGAACTGAATGCGATCTGTGAGATAAGAATGAAACCAGCTTAAAGCCATACCAGTAATTCCAATGGATTCCAGCCTGCTCAAAAATATGGGATGAGAAATGGCGTCAAATGCATTTTGCTGACAATACAAAGGCAGAGTACAGGAACTTTAAAATAGTGGTCAAATGTCAAGTTTGAGCTCAAGATTTTTTTCTTGTACATAATTAATTACTACAACATCTAACTGCCAGATTTCCAGTGTCCTACCTATAATTATTATATTATCTTTAGGGCCCAAGCCCTGAAAGGGCGAAGGCCCTATTGTTTTCCTTGCGATTATTTTATTTATTTATTTTTTTTATTTTTTTTTTTCTAACGACTATTCGGGCACTTTTGGGGCCCTTAACATGCTCAAAAACTCTTGAAACTCTTGAAACGTCAGCGCCCCCTGGAACAGGGTCTGAACACTTTGTCCATAAATCAAACACGCTTGCATGTAATAATATGAAACTCGGTACACATGTCGATCTCATTGTTTCATATATACATCGCGCTTTTACTTTTTACCCCAGCCCAACAGGAAGTCAGATATTTACGGTTGTTTTTAAAACGCATGCAATGGAATTTAATGTACTCCTCCTAGAGCATTCATCCGCATGGAACGAAACTCGGTCAGCCTGAAGTCAAGACATAGAGGATCAAAAATTGCGAGGGGATTTTTGATATCTCGAACGGTTTGCCTGTGGCGAGGAAACGAAATTATGGTGAGAAACGTGAAACAGGAAGTGTGTCCTAACTTCAGCATACATTAACTGATCTTGATGAAACTTCAGGAGTGTGTTCGCTGTAAGAGGACGATCACATGGATGTGACTATTGTGTGTCAAAGTTATAGCGCCACCAACTGGCAGCAGGAAGTGTGTCACTTTCAAAATGCTTTGAAATCACCCTCTTATTTTAACCCGATTTGCTTCAAACTTCATCTGTATAATGTAAACATACGGCAGATGAAGACCTGTGAATGGATTCTTGATATCTTTGAAACTGTTGCCGTGGCGACGCATCAAACTTTACCATTCTTTTAGGATGCTTTTGAGACCCTTAGCATGCTTCAAATTGCATGAAACTCCTCAGACACATCACATTTATTAGCCAGTAGACATGTGCAAAGTTTCAGAAACGGGCGTGGTGAGGGCTCAGTAGCGCCACCTTTTGACAAAAGTTGGGTTGTTAGTTTTATCTACAGTTACAAAAATCAGTATGTATATTGTACTCCTCGAGCCGGACAACTTTCTAATTGACACTCATTAGCTAGGACCCACAGAAAGTAAGATATGTTTGTTTGAATCTAGTCATGCTCCCTTTGAGCCTACATCTCTGTCTCTGTCTCTGTGTGTGTTAGTAGGGGAGGGGCTTAACCATTTCACTGCTGTGTGTTTTTTCTGCTGTGTAATTTCTTAATACATTTCTTAAGCCTGGTATGTTTTAAATAAGTTTTTATTTTAATTTTTATAAGTGAAGGCATAATATAACCCGTTAAATTGTAGTGCATGACAATAGTTTTATATAATTAGTTTATTAATTAAATTAACTTGGTCCATAAACTTGATCTGAAAATTGGGTCCATAAATCAAACACACTTGCATATAATAATATTAAACTCGGTACACTTATAGATCTCATTAGCCCAAACAACTTTAAGCCAGCCCAACAGGAAGTCGGTTGTTTCGGTCTGTATGTGAATGTTTTGCAAAACCAGCCTTTACATTTTTATTTCCCCCCTCTTAAGTAATTTTTAATTATTCCCACACCAAACTTCTTCAAAATTATGAAAATATATTAAAGATACTAAATCAGGCATATGTACTGGCCATCGGGACTACCGGGAGATTCCCGGCGGGCCGCGGTCTGGTTGGGCCGGCGGCCCGGCGCGTTATGTATTTTGTTTTTAAATCATTATTAATTGTAAATATATTCTATCGTAAGTATATTGTTAAATTGTCCAATTCCGGACTTATGCGTCTCTCTCATGAAGCCGCATGAAGCTGACGCGAGCTGTGAGACTGACAGGTCTGACTGTCTGACACTGGCCAATCGGAATCAAGAGCGGAGAAGCGGCCGCTCCCATAGGCAGTATAGTATCTCCCCGCCCTGTGGAGGCATTCCGCCGGTCTCGTGAAGTTTCTCGCCGGTCTCGTCTCTGAGACCCCTACACCTGGTATTAAAATGCGATCTGTATCCAGATAAGTTATCCGGATAATAAAAAAAGAAATGTTAGTGCAAGGTATTACGTTGTGATCGGATTGTGATCGATTTGCCTGACCATCTGGAGGTAGTCTGGCTCGCATTGTGTTCGGATCTTTACGTGTAAACGCAATCTGGTTGTTGATATCACACATGTATATTTTACTCCTCCCAAAAATGCTAAAAAATAAACGAGTGAGAGCGTTTACAGGCTATGTTATAGTCAGACATGACGGCGCTACTGCGACACGCATCACCGCCGCAGATGAGCAGCAGCTGAGCGTCAAACCAACGTGCAAACATCGCAAATAAAAGTGAAAGTAAGTCACAGACGCTTAATCATCTACACAATCATCTTCAAGTAAAGAAAGAAATGATCTCTTGACTCTTACCAGGGCTGTTGCCACTCTCTCTTATTGATGTCAATTGATGAAATTAGCTGATGATCAATTAAATGCATGCTAATATCTGTAATAAACAACCGACAAAATTACTGTATGATGGTGTAAATAAAGAATCAGTCCAGCATCGCCATGTCAGTGTGTATTGATTCATCATTGTCTCTTCATAGTTTGCAAGAGACATTTAATAAACTGAGCGTAGGCTATTTGATAAACTGAGCGTAGCCTATTCATCTGTCAATATAACCTCATTCTTTTTAATGATCGGAAGAACGCGTATCGACCACCGTTACAGTAAAATATGCACGTATGTCCATTTAAACTCGATTTTGGGTCAAATATGGATTACATCATGACACTGGCAAGAATATGGTTACATTTAAAGATGTTGTGCCAAGCATGAGAATGCTACGTTCAGCTGCTTTTGAAAAAACATGTTTTTTCCACTTCCTGAAAAGTAACCGTTTTGGACATACGTGAGTTTCATCGGGCAGCGACGATATATTAAAGATACTAAATCAGGCATGTACTGGCCATCAGGACTACCGGGAGATTCCCGGTGGGCCGTGGTCTGGTTGGGCCGGCGGCCCGGCGCGTTATGTATTTTGTTTTTAAATCATTATTAATTGTAAATATATTCTATCGTAAGTATATTGTTAAATTGTCCAATTCCGGACTTATGCGTCTCTCTCATGAAGCCGCATGAAGCTGACGCGAGCTGAGAGACTGACAGGTCTGACTGTCTGACACTGGCCAATCGGAATCAAGTTCAGATTCTAGACTTGAGAAGCGGCCGCTTACACCGTGTCCTAACTACACACGACGCCGCGACACGCGATAAAAGGTATCTTTTCCATGTTAATCAGAGTTTTTGTCCTAACCCGACGCGACGGCGACATTTCTAATTTAGAAACGGTTCCTATTTCTGCGACGTCGCGGCTGACAGAATGAAGAAATTACACTGGTTATGAGTACACATTATTTATTTTTAGTTAAAAATAGGTCACTGTGCCACAAGCCATAACGGATAATTTACCTCAGATTTTGAAAGCATGTAATATTATAGTGTTCAAAATGAATTCTATGCAAACATACGACTGTATTTCATAACAACGATAACTTGAGGCAGATGCCACCAAATGTGTTAAAATAAATGAATTATTTGCTGGACTTAAGTGAAAAGGATAGCCATTTAATGACCATAGCACATAGTTGATGTGAAAAAGGAGTATTTTGCATATAAATATGCACATAAATACATATTTTTTTCAATTTGTATCCCTGAAAGTGCCTGGCAGAAGCCTATACTGTCTGTGTCATAAATGTGAACATAATATTATCTACTGTCTGTGTCATAAATGTGAACATAATATTGTAACAGAATATTCTTATGCTATATTATATAAACTATATTTCATGAGGTGAAACATCACTGCCAGGAGCTACAGAATATATATTTCTGTAGGTCCTCACCGTGATGTTGCACTTCATGAAATATATGTAGTATAACCTAAGAATATTCTATTAGAATATTAAGTGGCACATAAATTAAGACCAGTTATTTACAATAAAGCCTTATAAAATCATTTCCATTCCCTTTGTTTATTATTTTAATAGTTTTTTCTTGTTTTTGATAGTAAATAAAATCTAATCAGTAATTTTACATGCAGATTAATGCACGTATAGATTAATGCACGTGTGTGTGTTTACATGCATAGTGGGCCGGTCTGGATGAAGTGTCCAGGGCTGATTTTTTTTGTCCCAGTCCAGCCCTGAATGGCAATATTCACATTACTTTCAGTTTATTGCTCGAAAGCACAAAAATATTTGAGTGAAATGTAGGCTATAGTAAACCCTAAGATTATTATTTGTGACATTAGAACAAAATATGTGGATATAAAAACATGTATATAGGCTAAAGAACTAAATGAACGATCTCTATTTTCTAATTTCACTAAACATTTCATTAAGTTTCGTGGACATTTTATAAAACATGGATCTTAGGCTCATTTTGTAAACTTAAATAACTGATTTAGATGCGCAAACTTGGTGCCGTTGTGGAGATGTAGGCTCCATGTTCGGTGCAGGTTCGGCTTCTTGGTCGTTCATCCTCGGATGCGGCATCGCGTGCGCTGTTTGCCGCGCGCACCTTTCCGCTCGTTCGGACGCGTCAAGTATAAACAAGGCTCGAAAGTCTTGGATAACACAAAACGAAATGAACAGGATTGTTGCAGGGTTTATTGTAGAAGACATGCTTCCCCTGTCGACCATTAATCCCCCAGGTTTAGAAAAATACATTTTAAATTAGGATTAAGAATTTTATGGGATAAAGTGACCTTTATTTTATTATTTTTCATTGACATCTTTTTTTTTAATTATTATTATTACCATGAGCCGAATAAAAAGCTGGTTTTGTTCTCAGGAGAAGAGTTTTATTCTCCCAGCCTGTTTTGAAACTTCTGTGTTAAACACCATTTTAAAATATTTAATTTTGAACCCCATTTTGTTTGTGAATTTTACAGTGCGGCATATTTATTTGTGCAGACAGGGATATTGTTCTTTCATGTCATTTTGTATACATTTTTACAATAAAGTGATGATAGGGCAAAAACTGATATGATGTTTGTCCATGTAGGCTACACGGTAAATTAAGAAACAGGAAAGTAAAGTAATAAGTAGTGAAGTTACTTTTCCAACGCAGTAACTAGTAAAGTAATCTCATTACAATTTACAGAAGTAACTAGTAACTAATTACTTTTTTGAGTAACTACCCCAACACTGTATAAGACTATACCAATATTGGAACTATAGCCATTTTATTCCTTTTTTTTTAAATTTAAGAATTATGTTTAAGTTTAAAAACAAACAGAATGGTTTAGTCAAAAGAGAAAAAAATCATTCATAGTGCTATACTGCCCTCTTGTGTTCAAAGTTAGGTAGAACTATTGGATCAATATCCACATTAGGTAATACAGTAGGATTGGGGCCTTAAAAATCTCTAACTTAAAAAGTGAAAGTAACGGACGTGCACACAAGACCAGGCTTGGGAGGGTTACTTTAAAAATGTATTCCGATACAGTTACAAATTATTTCATAAAAAAGGGTCCCACTTTATATTAAATGGCTTTAAGTACTATATACTTTTTCAAAAAGTAACTACAATCTGATTACTACTTTTTTTGATGTAACTTACTGGATTTTTGTATCCTGATTACATAATGCCGTTACATGTATTCTGTTGCTCCCACAAGACATTAGTCTGAATATTTTCCTGTATGAACAAAATGGAGTTTCCATTGTTCGCACACAAACACACATTCGATCGCGCCTCTCTCGTGACTGTGTGTGCGCGTCATGTGTTCTAGGCTGTGTGCATGCACTTCTGAAGCTGCACAGAAAATAATAAAATGCCATGCGGAGGACTAACGCAAAATGTGTGAGAAAATCCATTTGATTGTAGTTTAAGTGAGAAATAATTTCAGTGCTCTGGTCAATAGCTGTAGAGTGAAAACTGGTGAGTGCAGTATACAGCTTTCACAGAAAGAATAATGTGAGCACGTACGATTGGCAGTGAGTCCTGTGTGTGGACAAAATAGCTCAATAAGAGTAATAAAATACATGTGAAAAAAATCACATCATAATGTTTTAAAGAAGAGTGGTTTGATTAAAGTGGTGTAAATATACCCGATCCGGCAAAGATGGCAGTATCGGAGCTGATACCGATCCTGAGTATCGGATCGGCGCATCCCTAAATACTATAATGTAAACACAGTACAGATGTAGACCTGGATGTACACCTGACCTTTCAGAAGGTTGCTCACGCATACTTTGAGGTTAAAATGTGCCCTCAATGTGCACTTTTGCAGAGCCTTCACTGATGCAAGCTCTTCAGCACACTTCTTTTTGACAGTCAAAGCGGGGGTTATATTTTTGCAAGTCATGTAGAATAACCCTAAAAGCACCAAGGTGGCGGTGCCACCAGCTTTATATATATATATATATATATATATATATATATATATATATATATATATATATATATATATATATATATATATATATAGCTGCGAGCAGCGATTGCGGGCCAAAGCCGGCGGTACCGCCATCCCGGTGCCTTTAGGTAACTAAAGGCACCGGGGTTGCGGTGCCACCGGCTTGGGCCCGCAATCGCTGCTCGCAGCTATATTTATCTTTAAAGTCATTTTTCTCAGTTCCATACTCTAGTGAGTGTAGGGCAGTGTTATCCTCTTAAGTATTATAACAGCTCTATGAAAGCAAAACGTTGCTCTCTCCTGATGCTCGTCTGCGTCCTCACTCAAATTGCACACAAATTCGCTGGCTGTGAACTGAACTTAAATGAGCATGTAAATGCTGACTTTAGTAATCTCCGCTTGCTTTCGTATAATTTTGTGCTGCGTGCCGTCTTTGTTATTGTTTTGCTCATGCGGATTAGTTCAGGATCTGTTCGCACTCAAATTTTAGATTAGCCACATTTAGAAAATAATGTGAACTATCAAACAAATAAATTGGACAATCAGAATTGAGCTCTAATCTACTGATTGTGGCCAGAGTCATGCAGAACATGCAGACTTTTTAGTGACACGCACCTAATATCAAAATTGTCAAAAAGTTTTGGTAGTGTTGCTTCCCCATCCCCCCTTTTCTTGATATCTAACCCAGCATCAGTGATTTAACACGTCTCTGTCTCTCTCAGACTCTAAGCCTGTGTCATCCAGTGCCTCCAGTGGACAGCAGGTTTACCCACCAGCAGCATCTTTCCCCAGTTCTGCACGTCCCAGTGAGCCCTTCAGGTACCCCCCCCCCCCCCACACACACACACACACAACACTCATCATTATCCTGTTGTTTGGCACAAATATTGATGTGCTTTCCTGCTGTTGGCATGGTTTTGCTGTGTTCCTCTGACTGTACTCTTCTCTGTTCTCAGGTCAGCAGCGATGGCCCAGCAGATGGTGCCGGTGTCTCATTCAGCAGGTCAGATGCTGGCGCAGATGTCCCGTCAGAGCACGCCCTCTGGAGTCCCTGTCAGCAACAACAGCCCCATCCAGGCCCCAGCGGGACCCTCAGCGCTGCCTGGAGTCTGGTCTGCCACACGACCTCCCTTCAACACACAGGTAGACATGTCATGCCTATGGGGGGGCGCACGAGATATCAGCAGGAAATACAGCCATGCAACAGCGTTCAAGCACGAGAATAGCAATTATGTAACCTTTGTTAGATATTAGCGCTTTTATATATTTTTCATCCAGAGTATCACTGAAATATTTTAATGTTTTTGTTTAACCCTCTGATGTTCTTCCTTTATGCGTCCTGGGCCTTCCCGGTCAGAAGTGACCGGAGGCCTAAAAATGAAATTTCTTCCATCCCAGTAAAAGCAATGCAATTTATTTTTGTTCTATAATATTTATTCTTTTTAATTTAGTATTTTGAGACAATTTGATTGAATTTATTAATATTTATGCAATATTTATGGTCTATTTTTTCAATGGAAATATATATATATATATATATATATATATATATATATATATATATATTTCTATATATATACTATTTTTTTAAAAAAAAAATTATTAATGCAGTATTTTAGTTTAATATAGAGTCTAGGCCTTCAGAAAAAAATATATTTTTTGAAGAAAATTAGCACCATCTGGTTACAGCGTAGAATCATGGTGTAACCACTAGATGGCATGTACAGCTCTCTATGGAGAGGCATGTGAATTCCCCAGATGTTTATGAACGCATTTACTTTTTCTTGGGTGGATTTGAATATATAATTGAAACTATCTCAAAAACTATTTCTTATTAAAAAATTGTAAAAAAAAAAAAAAAAAATGTGATTTTTTTTTTTGTTTCTGTCAATTTCCCATTCATTTTCTATAGGGGTCATTTTTGACCAAAATCGTGACTAATTTTTTTACGACCACTTAGCATGATCGGATCATGAACTCAATTTTTTTGTGTGTTCACATCCCTAATGCCAGAAATGTCACCAAGTTTCGTAACATTCCGATGAAGCTGTGATTTTTAAAAATTAAAAACAAATTTTTTGTTGTCTGAATTTATTGGTGTGTATGTGTATAAAAGTGTTTGTATGTGTGTGTGGGTGGGTGGGTGTAAATTCTTTGCACTCTTGATGTTGTATAGTGTCACCCCTTTACTGCAGTATACTTCTTTTAAGAATTTTGGCCGATTTGTAGATTGTACAAACAAATATTCAGAGAATTTTTGTTTTTTTGTAAATTTCTGACCGAAGATCACGAGTGTGACTATTTTTTTTTTTTTACGACCACTTAGCATGCTCGGATTATGACCTCAATTTTTTTTGTATTCACATACCAAATGCCAAAAAAGTCATCAAGTATCATAACCTTCCGATGTAGCTGTGATTTTTAATAATTCTAAACAGAAAATTATTCGGTCAGAAGTGACCGAGGACCATCAGAGGGTTAATTAAATTAAAAGTTCTAAGTTATTATTTTTTCTTAGTGCGATATCAATGACATTACAAAGTGAAACTACTGCAGGTGTTTTTCATTGCACATTTTCACATTTTTAGATTTTGGCAGATTTTGTTTAAGGTTTAAAGGGAAGGCGTGACCAAAAGAGTTTGACAACAACTGCTATAGGGAGTGGAGAGCGTGTTTTTTTTTTGTTTTTTGTTTTTTTGTCTGTTTACTGTATTTTTGACCGTTTGCTAGGGCTGTCAAATGATTAATCATGATTAAGCGCATCCAAAATAAAAGTTTGTGTTTTCATAATATATGTGGGTGCACTGTGTATAATTATTTTATATATATAAATACACACACATGCTTGTATATATTTAAGAAACACTTTCATGTACATACTGTATATAGATTTAAATATAAATTATATTACATATAAATTAGGGCTGTCAAACGATTAATTGCGATTAATCGCATCCAAAATAAAAGTTTGTGTTTACATAATATATGTGGGTGCACTGTGTATAATTATTTTATATATATTAATACACACACATGCTTGTATATATTTAAGAAATATTTTCATGTATATACTGTATATAGATTTATATATAATTTCTATTATACATAAATATAAATATTTTATATATAAATTATATTTTATATATATATATATATATATATACACACACAAAATAATTATACACAGTGCACCCACATATGTTATGTAAACACAAACTTTTATTTTGGATGCGATTAATCGCGATTAATCGTTTGACAGCCCTACCGTTTTCTGTGTTTTATGCCAAACACCGTTGCAGTGCAATAGACTAATTTTTAAATAAAGCAAAAGACTTGTAATGTATATAATTGATTCCTTCAATGTACATATTACGGGTGGCATTTTGTTGTAAATACTCTCTTTGTCCAGCAGGTGGCAGGTCAAGTTGGGAAAAATCCATCATCTCAGTTTAACATGGGTGGTTTCAGCTCCGCCCCAACATCTTCCACTTCCTTTGGCCAGATGGGTGGAGCTTCTGCTTCAATGGCAAACTCATCAAGTTACCAACAGATAAACAATCACACCAACCCCTCAACTAATGGATATGGTTAATATTTTTCAGCATATTTTTTAAAATAATGCGTTGTCCCTGTTCCAGCTCTCAGTTTTGCTCCTGCTCTTTCATTTAGGTGACGTCAGTCAGATGGCAGCGCAGTTCAGCTCCAGGCCAGCAGAGGGAAATGCGACAACAGGGTGGCAGCAGTGGCAAAACCAGCCACACACGCAAGGCACTGCAGACACACACCCGCAAAACCACCAGCCTGAGATGTTTCCAGTGAGTGAGAAACAGACCCAAGTTAAACTATTTACTTTATGCTTTACATTCACACCTTGACTTTGCTTGCAGGGACAATGTTGATGTTTGTTCTAAGCACACTGCAGTTTTCTCATCTGCTATTCTGATTGATTGGCTTTCAATGTTTTTATTGTTCATCAGCTGGAAAAAATAGTTGGTAATGGCTGTAATAGTTCCTCTGTTTCATTATCATTATAGTTGTGGTGTGGACTCTGGTATTGTTTTACAATTATAATGAGTTGTTGTGGGACTGCTTACATGACATTAAATCATGGCTATCCTTAATTTTTTTTTTTAAATTTAAAAAAAAATTTAAAATTGAATGAAGAAAAAACTGAAGTTGTGTGATTTGGAGTTTCAAATAATTTTGTTGATCTGGGTGATCTAGCCCCTTTCCGTAAGCCATTAGTTCGAAATTTAGGGGGTTTTTTTTCCGACAGATCTATTCGGTGGTTAAGTCTTGTTTTTATCATTTGAGATTATTAGCAAAGGTGAAACCATTTCTTACCATGCGTGATCTCGAAAAACTCATTCATGCTTTTATATTTACAAGACTTGACTATTGTAACTCGATATACGTTGGCATAAATAAACCATTGATTAATCACTTACAATTGGTCCAAAATGCAGCTGCGAGACTCTTGACAGGTACTACTCGTAACAGAGACCATATCACCCCAGTTTTGGGCACTTTAAATTGGCTACCGATCGACCACAGGGTACATTTTAAAATTTTATGTTTTGTCTATAAATCATTGCATGGTATGGCCCCATTGTATTTAGCCAATCTGATTAAGAAATATGAACCAAAACAGTCTTTAAGGTCAGCTAACCAGCTGGTTTTGACGACTTGTAGAACCAAACGGAGAAGCGGAGATCGAGCTTTTGCAGCGATTGCCCCAAAACTCTGGAATGACCTACCCATTTCTATCAGATTAGAACCTATATTAACTGTCTTTAAACAAAAGCTAAAGGAATATGTAACGATTTTCGAACCGAAAAACCGCGATACTGAACTCACGATTCGAATCGCGATACTGTCATTGCGTACCGAACACACCCCGCCCCGCCCCCTGCTACCCTGGCCCCGCCCAGCCCGGCTCAATGGACCTCATGTCTTATGTATACAGTTCACAACGAATTCAGTTTTGTAGCCTAACCACCTTTAACACCAAATAACAAGCTCCGTGTTTTGTTACTTTTGATAATAAGCAAGGTGTAATCTTTAAAGAGCAACATGCAGGTTGATTTTATTTCTGAATTAATACTTTAAATTGTCTGCAGAGGTCTTTTAAAAACACTTATGTAAAAATTACTAATGAAATCTCATTTGATGTAGAGATTTTGATGAAAATGCGCTAGGCTCTGGAATACGCCTTTCCCGCAAGCAACGCGTCATATGACGTAGCCCGAGGAAAACAAATGAGCTCGCGGCCGCTTTCTCATTGCCGGGTGTTGATGTAGTTAGAGCAGTAGTGAGAGACATATCGTTTTAGATCGAGTTTTAGAGAAGCCATAATGGTAAATTATTGTGTTTGTGGTTGTTGCACGAATTCCAGCCTGTCAGGACATCATATCCATCATTTTCCTTCTAGGAAAAACAAGGCTTTTCGGTCTTGGGTGCGTTATGTGCAGGTGAATAGAGCAGACTTCACTGCCGCGTCTGTTAACACACACACACACACACACTCGGTCGTTTGTGGCGCACATTTCACTCGCTTTAAATGGTATCACAAACTGCATTTGAAAAGCATTATTTATTTGTTGTTATGGCATGATCAATGTGGATAGTGCTAACCAGCTTGGATGGGCTGCATAATCACTGTCAGTGTAGAATATGAGAAGACAAAATGTTGCTGGCTTAAATTAAGACAATCTAAATAGATGTTTAATCAAGAACAAAGTCAAATGTATGTTTGGTAAAGCAGATTTATTGCAAAACACCAAGGTATAGCCATACAGTAGATGAATCGGCATTAGCCGCGGTGCTAACTTACATGAACTCACTTGTCCTATTCGCCACTGGTTTTCTCGACACCACAACTCTAACGTTACTTCTCTCCTCTGCCCATTGTTCGTCTCCCGATCTCCCCCTGACTTCTATCTCGCCTAGAAGGCTCATAATTATTTGCCTGTGGGTCATCATAGGCATATTCGTCAACATCGCAGAACGCGGTTTCGTCGTTCGCATCCATTGTAACCTGAGCCTGAACTTGAACAGACTCCCTCGCCAATCGTCACTTCCGGTTAGTGTGTCGTAGACGCGGGAGTTATTTTATCACAATTTTTCTCAAAATATCGTTAATGGCTAAATATATATTACTCCAGTTCAGAAAATCTTGTTGTTTTATCGTCAACTTACACTATGCTATATAGGGGTGTCCAACCTGCATGTTGCTCTTTAAAATTCTGTCTATTTGATCACGAAATTCAAACAATAAATGGCGTTTTGGCGCTCTTTGATGTGACGTGACAGATCGCTGTACTAGGCTCCTCATTTTAAGCGGCAGCGCGGCACGCGAGTAAACGCGATCATCTCTTCCTCAGTTACTGAATGGACACCTGAAGGTATGTTGAAAGATACAGTATACGTACTGAAAGGCATCATAACTCGTGTAATCGCTCAATCAGTGTTTCAGCAGTGGAAAGACGTCAATAAAACAGCATAGCTTGTCACTAGCATTATATTTACCTCAGGCAAGTGATTCAGTGTCCACAACTTCCTATAAACGAACTCTTGAACTGAATAAATGCACTTAGCCTGTGTATTATATTTTATTTAACCTGTTAATGATATCTTGATTATTTAATGTATGTTTAAAAATATCTTTCATGAAAATGACAACTGTGTAAATTATATTTCAATAACAAATTAGAGTAAAAACACAAGTTAATGCAAACACTGCCTTGTGTTCAGTTTACATGTTTTCATACGATGTGTTGTGTGTTGATTATTATATATAAAAAAATAAATAGCATCTGAATTTAGGGTAAAAGTCTACAACCTTTAATGTTGTAGTAATGTGCGGCTCCCTATATAGGCCTAGTTCACAGCATTAGCAGATTTTTTTTAAATCCTTGTGAAATGTTTAATTGTAATTGAATTAATTTAAAGACAAAGACCATTTTTTCATTAAACCACTGTTTTGTTTTGTTTTTAAAGCCTTTTTAGCTTTCTAAACCAAACCGAGACGTCAAAACCGTGGGAAAAGTTTTGTGTATCGTTACACCCCTAGTAAAAGTGCTTAATAAATAACAAAATGAAATGAATAATGATTTTAAAACTACCTTTATCGTTGAAGTTATCGTGAGTGGTTCTTTACAGTATTCATTTAATTTGTGCAGCCCCTAAAAAGCCTAACTATAATATCACACAAGTCATGTGGAATACTGTTATGATACTTTAGTGCTGTTTTGTCATTTTTGAAGCTCAATGGCACTCATCCCCATTGTCTTTCATTGTTTGGACCACAAGTAAATGACGAGGGGATCGTGATTCTCTCTCTTTCTCTTCTTCAGGATGTTCTCTCCATGTTGGATCAGGCCGGCAGCTTCGGGAACGATGACTTTGGAGAGATGCCCATGTTTCCTCCTTTCCCTGAGTGATCCTGCTTTTCTCTGTCAGTTCCTTCACTCACTGTTGCTCTCTTATGTGCCATTTCTTACTCTTTTTAACCAAATGGACAGCAGGGTCGGACAGAATGGAGGCACAGGGGGATCTAGCGCAAGAGACGGATGTGTTGAGAATGGAAGTTATAAGCCATAAAGTGAGGATACAGGAGGGAGACAGAAACAGCGTAGCGCACAGACAGGTGGGCGTTATTGAAACATGTTCACTTTGAAACCATGCACACTTGCACACCTCTAGCACAAGCGGTCCCACACTGTCTCTGCCATATACGCACATACTTTGATTTTTTTTTTTGTTGGCAACAAGGAGGGTTGGTTTGCCCTATAAACACACACACACATGCACGCACACATAGGCAGTCTCGTCTGTCTGTCTCTGACTGTGATTGTGTACTGATTGCACTGCGTCTTTTCTAATGCCATGTGACGTTTTGATCCCGATGATAAAATGTGTCAGTAAAGTCGTTCAGAAATACGTCCAGATCAGATGTGTTGGTCAGGTTCGTTGATGTATGTAAAGCAGAAGCATGTTTTTTTTGTTCTCGTTTTTAAGAGCTGCTTTTTTGAAGAACAGGCCCCCTTTCAGTTGATGACTTGGAATTTGAATTGAATTGGCTTGACAGGATGTTGAATCGGAAAGACAGGAAGATCAGCCTAAATCAATTGGAATTTTGCACATTAAAGGCTGGCATTTACTCACTTTTATGAGTTTCTTTCTTCTGCTGAACACAAAAGAAGATATTTTGGTGACCAGAAAGTTGATGGAGCCTATTTGCATGTATATGCAAGTCACTTGAGACCCGAAACATTGTCCTTCACTGTCACCATCCCACAGGTGAGACGTTTGCCTCTAAATTTTTAAAACAATAATATCTTAGTAAATTCCTTAAGTAATATTGACAAACTATATATCATTTGAAAGCTCACAATCTCTAGTTTCCATATTTGGTGACTATATTTGATTTTCAAAATCAATTACAGATGAGCCATAATTTATCAATTTGCAACAAGAATATTTTCATACTCAAAAGGCGTGTTCAGACCTTTATTTTAAAATAGCAGTGAACATGAAAAATGGTAGAAACCTTAGTTTATTTTCATGCCAAAATGTCAAAAAATAGCATCCATTCAATTATTTCAGAAAAAAAAGGTCTGAAAAGTTTTAAATATAAAGAAAAAAGTTAATAAAATCACCATTTGTGACGTGGCAGCGAGCTATAACGCACATGCATGTTCTTTGTGTGTGTTTCTTAGAGGTTGAATTCATATCTAAATCTGCCAAACTTCCCATATTACTTCTGAATAGGATCTCTACTTCATAAATTGTTTGAAAATTGTGGAAATAATGATTCATATCACTCAGAACCTTGTATCGGGCAGTAAGGGAGTCTGTTTGTGCCCAAGTGGAAACGTTTGGTACTGCGCCCAAACAAAATCTTACTGAAAGCTAATTATTTGAGATATCAATCTAAAATTTGAAACACAACTTGTTCAGATTTGTTGGCTTTGGTTTTTCTGCCGTTTTAGAGTCGCCCAGGTTTTGAAAATATATATTTTATGTAAAATATGAATAATTAATGTTTTTACATTCTACATTTCCATAAACTCAAACTTCTGTAACTTTTTTCCGTTTCACTTTCTTAATTTTCTTCAAAAATGTGCCAAATGTCTTTAAAACAAGTCCAATCTTGCATCTATATTTTAAACCATTCTTGAATTACAACCATTTATGTTCGAAATGTGTTTTTTCATGTCTATTAAAAAAAGGGGGGGTTGACAGTTAACAGGTTAAAACATCTTTTGTGTTCAACAAATACAGGTTTGGAACTACATGAGGGTGAGTAAATATTTTTTTTTTTGGGTGCACTATCCCTTTAAATCCAAATAACTACAACTACTTGAAATTGTATTGCATTTTAAATGTTACTTTTCTGCATCCTGTTCGCTACCTCAATTCAAATAGAGCATTTAAAAGTCCTGTTGGTGCAGTATAACAGACGCTGGTATAGTAAAACTCCTCAGATGTTCTGCAGCTTTAAATGGACAGACGCGTTTCTGTCTGACCGTGTGTTTGGCCTCTGCCGACGAGCTTTCACTCAGGCCTGTCTTCGTAAACGCAATGAAAAAGATTTAAATCGAGCAATAATCCGTGTCGTCCTAAGCCATCTTTATTGCTATCCTAAGTATTGTTATCATAATGTTGTGTTTTAATATAGAAAAGAAGAAACCTATCATGCTTAATCTGGACTGTCCATGTGTTCGTTTGGAAGTCGCTATTCCGAATTGGTTTTGTAGAAATATTCCAGAACTTGTATTGGCAGGTTTGATTATTGAATTTTCATTTTCTTTTGATCTTTTTAATGATATGTTTGCTCTTGAATGTGGGAATCTTTTTCAGTGCGTCAAAATCAGAAAACTGATTTGTTCCCCCCCTCAGATATGAAAGGGTCATGCGTTAGAAATTGTATGTTTTTTTTTTTCATCCAGATTTTCAAAGTTCTCTACAACATATAGAAAAATAAAAAAATATATAATGTATGTATATGAAATATTAAAGAGAACTATTTGGGGTTTTGTATTAAAATGCTATTATCAAAAAGTTGCTTGTTGGGGTCTTCATTTTAACTCATTGGTCACTTTTTTGAGAAGTCATAGACCTTTTAAAACGAATAAGTACGGGACTGTGTTCGTCTCTCGCTGAATTGAATAGATGCGTTTAGTTTTTAATTGTACTGCCGGTTTTCGAACCGAACTAATCGATTTTTATTTATTTTATTCAATTCAGTAAATTCAGGGCCTGAATTTCATTTTTGAAAATGGAGGAAATCCCCAGACATTTTTTTAGACAAAAAAAAAAAAAAAATCATAGTTATCTCACCTAAAATAGAAACTGCCAATCAAACTACCCAAAGCGTTTATTGACCGAAAGTGATCCGTATCCTGTCAATCGGAGCAGCCCTACAGACTAGCATAGCAAGCCTAGTAAATGAACACAAGCTGTTAAACATGAATGGCGATCGTAGCGGAGTGGCTAAAAGTATTGCTACCCTACTTCCGGTCTCGGTCGCCATTTTGTGGCGCAAAAACAACTTTTAAAAACATAAATCAAGCATTAATCCAACACTCTGGTGTTTTGCACCTGGACTCCATAAGGTAGACATAAACAGGATTATCAGCAAGAGTAAGGAAGGTGTGTGTGTGGTGTGTGCGTGTGTGTGAGCGTGTGCGCGTGTGAGTGGGATTCAAGGTTCTGCGGAGCTGAAAAATTCCATTTGTCAGATCACTGGCTTCCATGAATACTTAAGAAAGAGAAAATACACTGCTGCCTATCATATACTAATTATACTTATTGTTAAGTCATGGACCACATATGACTAGAATATCTACTATATAAACACCGCATGTGAATTTTTCTTCCTTTTTGAACAAAAAAAAAAATTTTTGACCAAAAAAAAAAATGACAGTGTTACCCCTTACGTTTTTTTTCGGGGGGTGAAAAATTAAGTTTCTCCAATCTTCTCAAAACTCTGGATTCTGATAGAGGGCCACGATACATGGACCTGGGTGCAAAAATTGAGGCTCTAGGCCCTTCCAGAGCTGAGATATTGAAACTCAAAATTTTGACCAGAAAAAAAAATGACAGTGTTACCCCCTTATATTTTTTTTCAGGGGGTGAAAAATTAAGTTTCTCCAATCTTCTCAAAACTCTGGATTCTGATAGAGGGCCACGATACATGGACCTGGGTGCAAAAATTGAGGCTCTAGACCCTTCCAGAGCTGAGATATTGAAACTCAAAATTTTGACCAGAAAAAAAAATGACAGTGTTACCCCTTATGTTTTTTTTTTCTGATAGAGGGCCACGATACATGGACCTGGGTGCAAAAATTGAGGCTCTAGACCCATTCAAGAGCTGAGATATTGAAACTCAAAATTTTGACCAGAAAAAAAAAATGACAGTGTTACCCCTTATGTTTTTTTTTCGGGGGGTGAAAAATTAAGTTTCTCCAATCTTCTCAAAACTCTGGATTCTGATAGAGGGCCACGATACATGGACCTGGGTGCAAAAATTGAGGCTCTAGACCCTTCCAGAGCTGAGATATTGAAACTCAAAATTTTGACTAGAAAAAAAAATGACAGTGTTACCCCTTATGTTTTTTTTCGGGGGGGTGAAAAATTAAGTTTCTCCAATCTTCTCAAAACTCTGGATTCTGATAGAGGGCCACGATACATGGACCTGGGTGCAAAAATTGAGGCTCTAGACCCTTCCAGAGCTGAGATATTTTAACTCAAAATTTTGACCAGAAAAAAAAATGACAGTGTTACCCCTTATGTTTTTTTTTTCGGGGGATGAAAAATTAAGTTTCTCCAATCTTCTCAAAACTCTGGATTCTGATAGAGGGCCACGATACATGGACCTGGGTGCAAAAATTGAGGCTCTAGACCCTTCCAGAGCTGAGATATTGAAACTTAAAATTTTGACCAGAAAAAAAAATGACAGTGTTACCCCTTATGTTTTTTTTCGGGGGGTGAAAAATTAAGTTTCTCCAATCTTCTCAAAACTCTGGATTCTGATAGAGGGCCACGATACATGGACCTGGGTGCAAAAATTGAGGCTCTAGACCCTTCCAGAGCTGAGATATTGAAACTTAAAATTTTGACCAGAAAAAAAAATGACAGTGTTACCCCTTATGTTTTTTTTCGGGGGTTGAAAAATTAAGTTTCTCCAATCTTCTCAAAACTCTGGATTCTGATAGAGGGCCACGATACATGGACCTGGGTGCAAAAATTGAGGCTCTAGACCCTTCCAGAGCTGAGATATTTGTAGGGACCCCTTAAAATATGCCTTAATTTGAAAAAGTGCAGAGTATTAAAATTTATACATTTGATTTTTTTTATTATTATTATTATTTTTACTGTGATGTAACAAAGTGTACCAATATTCTTTGTTTCGGTATTATTTAAACTGATTTTCTTTACTCAAATAAGGTGTTCTGTTGAACTGGAGTGTGTATTAATGTTGACCAATCAGCACTGAGATTATTTAAAGTTTACTAACGTAAGTTGCGTTGAGTTACGTTTTAGAGACGACAGAAGAAGATCACACATGGCGATAAGGGGGTTGCACATGTCCTCGGGTTTTATGAAAGTATAACGTCATTTTTTTGAGACTTAGTTACTTGTCTGAGTACAGGCCTAAAGTGACAAATATAACTTTCACCCGATTTTTATAGTATTTTTATTTTACTGTATTTAGTATAATTTCAACCCACTCTGTCGTTGGATTGCGTCATCTGTTTAATGCATTAACAGTGCGATGTGACAGAGAAACTCGCAGCATTAAGGACAACTGCATCATTGACAGCTGTATCGTTTTCACAAGAAGAACTTTCAAATGACTAGTGACTGTTTGGAGGACGAGATTCGTCGCGAGCTGCTTCATCATTGCGTTTGAACTGGAGTTTCATCCCGCGCCGGGCTGCGTGACTGTTCTGTTCGTCGACCGAGCTGTGAGTGATCACTGCATTTCTTCGTCATTTCCCTGGATGGAATGTAAATGAATTCGTCTCGACAAATCCTCTTGGTACTGAGTTAACCTAAATCCATTCCTGTGAAAGTGCACCAACGATTGGGCCCCAACGGCTAGCCAAAAGAGTGTGTGGGGGGGTTTATTTTATTTATTTAGTTTTTTCCTATTGTGAGAGACTGTGATCAAGCTCATTTATTGTGTGTTACTGACAGAGTTCATTCGGTGAATTGTGTAAACTGATCCAAAGGAGAAATTGTGAGTTTTCAATAATCATTTGGTGTAGTTTTTTCCCTCTTGAAATAAGAAGGGAGAGTGTATACAGTTTTTTTGTGATCATTCAGAATCCTCAGAGATTATTGAGGTTGTTGCATACTTAATTGTTTGAAGGGAAAAAAATTTTATATTGAACAACACAGAACCCATTTTTTTATTTTTTTTTTTACACTTTGATACCGCAGCTGTTATTCATTGATTGATTTACTTTATTTTTTTTTTCTGAAAAGAAAGGGTGTCTTAAAAGTGTCTAATAAATCATTGTTATTATTTATTTTCTCCTTATTCAGGATTGCTGTCTTGATTTATTAGTTAAATTACATTGGGAAAAATAAGGATATAGAATTTTTGGGGAAGTAAGTTGTAATTAGATTATTTTGCTTTATTATTCCCTGGTGGAGGTATCCTGCACTATTTAATAGTTTGACAAAGAAGAAATTAAGCACCGGCCAACTCACCATTCAACTGCCGGGAATCCAGGTTATCATTTTATTTGGGAAACGTTAAAATTAACCCCCATGGTTAAGAAAAGGGTTACATTTTTGGAGGCACCGCTGGGATAGTTTTTTTTTTCTTATTTTTCTCAGTTTACCGGCGTCTATATTTTCTTCTAGAATTTAGTGTACAATGGTAACAGCTGATCTGAAAACAGTTGTTTTATTTTTGCCATAATACCAGTTATTTGAATTTACTTTCAAAATTATGGATCTGTCGCAGACTGTTGAGTGGAGCAGAGAAGAGAGCGTTGATGTCTCACGTGCTATTGTTTTGAGCAATGTTCCTTTGGATGCCAGTAACGACACTATTGAAAAAGTGTTAAACACAGTAAAAGTTTTTGGTCGCACTAGAATACGTGGTCGCCGTAGTGATGTCACTGGCAGATGGTTGTTTATTTTAGTGGAGACCAGTGCTGATCTAGATCCTGCTGTTATCCCTCCTGAGATAGGTATAGAAAATGAAGCTGGACCCTGGAGTGTGAACTTAGTGGGACAAGGTCCTGCCCCCAAAGGTGATGCATTCCAGTTAAAGCTGCAAGCCTTGTTACAGCAGGAGGGCATGTCTATGGATGAAGTGAAGCCCATGCTTTTGGAAAATCAGCCTCCTAAATCTGACATCAGTGTGGATCTAGTTGATGCCATAGGCAAATTAGTAGATCGGTGTAATCAGGTGTCTAGTGATGGGCCTAGTTACAGATAACTGAGGTTGTTCTCAGGATTGAAACCTGTCCCTCCAGGTGAAGAAGAGTATGAAGTCTGGATGGAGCAGGCCGCTCAAATGATAAGTGAATGGCAATGCACCGAATCAGCAAAAAAGCAACGCATTGTCGAGAGTTTGCGAGGTCCTGCAGCTGATATTGTCAGGTTTCTTAAAGTGAGTAGCCCATCAGCGACTGTAAATGAGTACTTGGCTGCCCTTGAGACTGTATATGGAACTACCGAGAGTGGGCCTGACCTTATGGCTAGATTTCGCCATAACTACCAGGAAAATGGAGAGAAACTTTCAGCTTTGTTGTACCACCTAGATAAACTTCTCCACAGAGCCTTGTTGAAGGGTGGGATTGAGGCAGCAGGTATAAATAGAGCCAGAATGGAGCAGCTGATTAAGAGGGCTCTGACCAATGACATGGTTGCTTTGCGAATCAGAATGACTCACACTGTGCAAGATCCCCCTTCTTTCTCACAGTTAATGAAGGAAGTTCGAGAGGAAGAACATTGGGTAGCTGCTCGAGAGACTGTTAAAGCTTCTGTGTCCAATGCTGCCACTCCCTCTGTGCCTGTGCCACCTGAATTACAAAGCCTGAAGAAGGAGGTTAAAGAATTGCCTACTCAGGTGAGTCAACTGTTGAGCCTGACCACTGTGACCCCTGCCTCTGAATGTGCCCCACAGAAAGTGCCCAGTCAGACAAAGGAAGCTATTAACCGAGACACGACTTACAAGCCCAAAACTTCCAAGTTAACTTTGCCTGGTATCTTCTGTTATAACTGTGGTGAAGATGGTCATAAGAAGTGGGAGTGCAAAGGACCTGAGGATCTTAGGAAGGTAAATCAGAAGTTGATCAAAATGCACCGTTTGCAGGGAAACTTCAGCGGAGCTCAGTGACGGAACGGCACGGAGCTCCAGATAATCTACGTTCCACTCATGTTTCATCGCTGCTTGATGTTGGCCAGCCACGATTGCCTGTAGGTTTAGTAGGGCCTGTCTCTGAGGTGCCTGTTCAAATTGAAGGGATTTACGCAAAAGCTCTTCTTGACAGTGGCTCTCAGGTCACTCTATTGTATCGGAGTTTCTATGATACGTATCTGAAGCACTTGCCTCTTCACCCTGTGGAAAACCTTGAGATCTGGGGCCTTAGCTCGCATAAATACCCGTATGATGGATACTTACCCCTCAGATTTGAGTTTACAGAAAATGTGGCTGGTGTGCATCAGGTGGTTGACACTCTCGCAATTGTGTGTCCGGATCCTTTGAAAAGAGAGGGGATAGCCATTTTGGTTGGGACCAACACTAGCTTGGTGAAGAAACTGCTTGAGTCTTGTCGTGAACAGGCTGGAGAGAAGTTCCTGAACGTGTTGACTATGCATCCTGTAATACGAGAGGCATTTGAGTCTATTCAGCATACAGACGTGTGTCAGGATGATCCAAACAAACATGGAACAGTTTGGTTTGTGAAGCATTCCCCTCTTGTCTTGAAGCCAGGTCAGGTTATGCAACTCCCAGGTCTACCTAAATTATCCAGTCGGATGACAGAATCTTTGTTGTTAGTAGATAAAGCGGAAGTTGCTGACACCGTTACTGTTGACTTGCAAGTGAGACCTGAAGTTCACTCAGCATCCATTGTGTCCAGCAGACGAGTCATGATAACTGTTAGGAACACTTCTACAAGAGAAGTATGGATAAAGCGAGGAACTCCTCTTGCTCATGTATTTCCTGTGACCATGGTGCCACAACTTTCCTCCAACCCACAGTCAGAACACAGTAACTTGTCACCTACATGCTTTGATTTTGGAGATTCACCGATGCCGGAAGAAGCAAAACAGAGTTTGTGTGAGGAGATGATGCAGAGAAAAGAAGTGTTTTCCCTTCATGAGTGGAATGTGGGCTGTGCAAAAAGTACCATGCATGAGATTAGGCTGACTGATTTGCGTCCTTTCAGAAAAAGATCCAGACGTCTTGCCCCAGCTGATTGGGAGGATGTGAGGCAGCTTCACCCATTGTAGTGGTGCGTAAAAAGTCAGGGAAGGTCAGAATGTGTGTGGACTATCGGATGCTCAACCAACGGACCATACCAGATCAATATACCGTACCCCGAATTGAAGATGCTCTTCACAGTCTTGCTGGGAGTAAGTGGTTTACTGTTTTAGATCTGAGAAGTGGATATTATCAAATACCAATGAGTGGCCCCGACAAGGAAAAGACTGCATTCATCTGCCCATATGTCTGCTGTTCTGGATAGGTTGAGGGATGAAGGACTGAAGATCTCCCTTGATAAATGTCAATTCGGCAGGACATCTGTGAACTATGTGGGCCATATCGTTTCACAGGATGGAATATCTACTGACCCTTCTAAGATCGAGGCTGTTATGTCCTGGCCCAAACCACAAACAGTGACAGAGCTTCGAGCATTTTTGGGATTCTGTGGATATTATCGCAGATTTGTGAAGGATTTCTCAAAGTTGTGTCGGCCCCTAAATGAACTGCTGCAGGGGTACCCATCCTCTAAAAGAAACCCATCAGCTCACCTGTTTGTAATGCCAAGCCGTGCTTCAAAGTCTCTGAACCTTTTGGGTCCCGATGGACGGATCAGTGTGATGCTGCCTTCCAAAAACTTGAAGGGTACCTATTTTGGGTTTTTGAAAATTGCCCTTCATGTAGTGTTTAACATAGATCTAAGTGAACGAAAACATCCTGCAAAGTTTTAAACATGAAAGTTCATCGTATACAAAGTTATTATCTCTCAAAAACAAGAGTCGACTCTGAGTCGCTGATATGAATCGTTGGAAGAACGATGCTTTTCCTTTGTCTGGTTGACGTCAACTTGACAAGTTATTTGAATAAGAAACGCCCACTTATTGCGCTCGGAGACGCTAGGGAAAACCGGAGCTCCACGGGTGGCGGGCAAATCTGAAACTGGCCCAGGACGGGCCACCCTGCCTGGGCTGGCCAGGGAGGTCTGAGAGCATGGAGGTTTGGACCCACCGCACCTTTTTGGACTTTGTCGTTTTTCGAGATCTGGGCTTCGGAAAACAATCATGTCGACGAGACGCTGTGTTTTGAAGTGCGACGCAAAAGCGAACTTTTTTAACCTGCCAAGTGAGGAGTATTTGAAGACTAAGTGGCTGCAGTTCATACATACAAGTACTGCTATACCACACAAGTATAGCCCAAACCTTGTTCTGTGTTCGCGTCATTTTGAAGATGATTGCTTCACAAACCTAAACGCTATAAAGTATGGATTCGTGAGCCGGCTCTATAGTAACGAGCTGAGGATCTGAGGTGTGTTAAATGAGGGAGACATATGCAGAGCGCTGGGTCTCGAGGACCGGAGTTGAGAACCCATTTAAGGTAATAAGAGTTCCGTTTTTCTGCACAGAGAATACCAATCACAACTGACTAGGTTATCTGACCAATCACCGCAGATTAGCGTCACGCAAATGTGGGTTTTGCAAAAGAACTCGTTAAAACGATTCATATGGGAGTCGGTGGGCAATTCAGGTAAAAATAAATGCATATTATAAGACAACAAAAGTGTTTTTTGTCATTGCATGCTTGTAAAACTGTTGTTGGGGACTCCCAGAACAATATTAGGAACGTTTTAAATGACATAATAGGTACTCTTTAAAACTTGTCTCACTCAAGCTCCAGTGCTAGCCTTTGCCGATGTTCAAAAGCCTTACACCTTGCATGTGGATGCAAGTCTGGATGGACTTGGAGGGGTTTTGTATCAGGAGCATGAAAAAGGCCTCTGTCCGGTTGCCTTCATCAGTCGAAGCCTTTCTCCTTCAGAGCGAAATTATCCTGCGCACAAACTGGAATTTTTAGCTCTGAAGTGGGCAATTGTAGACCGACTGCATGACTATCTTTACGGTGTCCAGTTTGAGGTTAGGTTGTTATCAGAGGGTCTGATAACAACCCTCTAACCTATATACTAAAGTCAGCGAAACTTGATGCGACTGGTCACAGTTTGTTGTCAGCCCTCACCACCTACAATTTCAGTCTGAAATAAAGACCAGGCCGAAAGAACATTGACGCTGATGCCTTGTCCAGACGACCACATACTCACCCAAGTGTTGATGAAGAGTGGCAGGAAATTACATCCGCAGGTGTCCGAGCCCTGTGTCAGGAAATGTCTGTAGAGAAACGAGCAGGTTGTGTCTCTTATCCATGTGTTGTACAACAGATAGGGGCCCATATGTCTGCTGTTCCTAAGGCTTATTGTCAAGCTACTGCATTAGTTGCTGACCACTTACCCGAGTTTACTCCAAGTGAGCTTCAAGCTGCCCAGAGGAAGGATGTGTTCTTGGCAGATGTGTGGGAAGCTGTCTGTCATAAGAAACCTGCAAGTAGTATCCATCACAACCACCCTGAGATGAAGTTGCTGAAACGAGAATGGGAGAAGTTGTCAGTAGACAATGGCTTGTTGTACAGAACCATTAGGCTGAGTGACCAACGAGTGAAGCGACAGCTTGTGCTTCCCAAGCAGTACCACAGTTTGGTCTTGAAATCTTTGCATGATGACATAGGACATCTAGGCTTTGATAAGTCTTACAGTCTGGTTCGTGACCAATTTTATTGGCCACGCATGAAGCGTGATGTAGAGGCCTACTGTAAAACATGTGAACGCGCTGCATAAAGAGGAAAACACTGCCTCAGAGAGCCGCTCCATTGTCCCATATGCAGAGTTCAGGGCCTATGGATCTCGTATGCATTGACTTTCTTACCATCGAAGCAGATTCTCGCAACGTGTGTAATGTTTTGGTGGTCACAGACCATTGCACCCGATATGCTCAAGCCTTCCCTACCAGGGACCAAAAAGCTTCCACGGTGGCAAAGACTCTATGGGAAAAGTATTTCATCCATTATGGCCTTCCAACTCGAATACACTCGGACCAGGGCAGGGATTTTGAGAGCCGGTTGGTCTCTGACATGTTGACAATGCTGAATGTGAAGAAGTCAAGAACCTCACCTTATCATCCGCAAGGTGATCCTCAGCCAGAGAGGTTCAACCGGACCTTGTTGGATATGTTAGGTACGCTTGAGACTAATCAGAAGTGCCAATGGAGTCAACACATAGCACATCTCGTCCATGCATACAATTGTACTGTCAACGAGGCCACTGGTTTCTCCCCCTATTTTCTTATGTTCGGCAGGGAGGCCCGATTACCTGTTGATGTATGCTTTGGAGTTTCCCCTGACAACACCTCTCCTGTGTCATATTTGAAGTATGTGGCCAAAATGAAGCAGGAATTACAGGCAGCTTATCAGTTAGCTAAAGCTACTGCTCAAAAGATGAATCAGAGTAACAAGGAACGGTATGATCAAAAAGTCCGTTATCATAGTCTGAATGCTGGAGACAGAGTTCTGATTCGTTATCTATATTCGTTATCTTGGCCTAAAAGGAAAACAAAAGCTTGCCGACAGATGGAGTGCTAATCCCTATGAAGTGGAGAGTCAATTCTCTGGCATTCCTGTGTATCGTTTGAAACCTGTTGATGGTGATGGGCCAGTCAAAGTCCTGCATCGTAATCATATCCTACCTTTGGGACAGGCCGTCAGGTTACGTACCCAGGTAGACACCAGACCTACTCCATCACCCAGAGCTTTGAGGCGTAGGAGAGCAAAGGAGAAGCGAAAAACTGCTGAGTTAGCAAACTCTCCTGTTGTAGTTGATTCCTTGCCAAGAGAATGCCATTCTTCTGATTCAGAGTCTGAGTTTGGGTGTTATGTTGAGGATGTGACAGATATTCCTCCAATAGCAGAGATGCAGATTGACACCCCTGTACAGGATGTAGAATGCTCAGAGTCTGGTGATTCTCATGGTGATTCTGAAGCACTTATAGAAGCCCCATGTGAGAGTGAAACTTCTGCTGTTCAACATGAGGCTGATGTTGAAAGGGTTGATATGACGGATGAAATGGCTGTAGTTCATGACAATGCTTTGCAGACCCCACACAGTAAAAAATGGGGTGTTAATATTTCAGAGTAAACATATTTTAACCCAGATTAAAGTATTTTCATCATTTTGGAGAGTAAAGTTGCTCTATCAGTGGAGTTAAAAAAATCTGCAGAAACGTAGCATTTTCAACTCTACGGCAGTGATGGATACCCGCCATTCTGCTGTGCTGAAGTTTGGCACGAATGTCGGTGGAGGAGGACTGCGATTAAGCGCTATACGACTGATCTAACTTGGTAAGTAACATCCCTGTGTTTTCAACACCAAAACGATATTTTTTAACGTCAAGTTACATAATTTTAAAGTTTTGCCGATAGGAGTCAAGGGTAACGTAACGTTAACGTTAACCAGCTATAGCCTATAGCAATCCATGTCGTTGATTTCAATATTTCATCACGGTGTTGCAATATTTTCACTTATGAACAATTTATGCGTAAAATAAAGTTAGCTCGGTCGCTATAACAACAAAATATTTAATACATTTAACAGCTTTTCTTAGCTAATGTATTTTTTAGCTTCCCAGGCAACGTTCTGTTTTATATATAACGTTATATAACGTTACTGGCAATGTTAGCAATTGCATGCTTCTGATAGTTAATGTTGGTCTTATATAAACGATAATTAGATCACTGATTGCATGTACGTGTTTGTTTAACATGGCTATTTTAACGGGTTAACTGTTCGAACGAAAATATCTAACTTTGGCACAGCTATTTGGTAACGTTAGCTAATGAGACAACGTACGTGCCTCTAAACTAGCCTAAACCTATATTTGCTGCAGAAAATAGCCAAACGTTATTCAACCAGCACAACTTTGTCTTCTTCAGCCGCCCTTTGTAACCGTGTAATTTGCATTGCCAGTACTGAAAAAAATGGATAGGTATTTGATCCAGCCCTAAATTATGATTTTGAATATATTTTCTATGTTAACAGGGGCAAAATGTTGTTGCGTGTTCAATTCGGGGAAGAGCAGAAATACGTCAAGCTGTCTGAGCTGACATTCGATGCTTTCTTGAAAGAAGGTGGGTACATTAGGTTAAAGCAATATACATAACCCAATAACAAAATAATACAGCATTAACCTATTATGCTATGATATCTAGTTAGGTCTATAATCATTTCTGTTCAAACTCCGGTGCAGGTCTTTCATCTTTTTTTGAATTCAAAATTAAATATGACCATTGATTCTTGTGACAAGGGAATGTTTTTTCTTTATTAAACTTTTTTTTAAACAGGATGTCTAAAATTCAACATACCAGAAAGCAGGCAGCCAGACATTAAGGTTTATGACCAGTCAGACACAGAAGTTGACACAGAGGTTTTTGAAGAAATAGTGAAGGAGTCACCTGGAACTTTCAGAATCATGCTGGGCAATGGAGGACTTGGTATTTATTCAGACAATTCACAAATTTTTTTGTTTACTTTAAAGGCCGGAATGAGAATATTTTATTTTATAGTCTTAAAAATACCTGATTCTTGTAATGTGTTCATATTTTGTACATATTTCACAATGAACAACAGGTGCCTCTCAATTATCATCATGCTCGGGTACATCTGATGACACCATTATCCTGAATGTAATGATGTGTGACCCTGTTGAAGAAGTAGCCGCTGACGAAGGAAGCCAGCCTAAAAGGCCATGCCACATAAACTACGAGGCAAAAGCGGTAAGTGGTGGAAATTGCTGTTGGAAAGTGGTGGAAAGTCCAATCTGAATGTTGTTTCACCATGTGAAGTGTTCTAGATAAGTATTTTTTTCAACATTACGGTTTCATTATAACGGAAAGCACATTTTTATTCCACCTATAGTTGATTGAAAAAATCCTAACATCAAAACCTGGTGGTGAACGCATTATGCAAGAGTATGGAAAAACCAAATCTCTGACAGATGCCACCAGAAGACAGATGATTAACATACTTGCTGCTGAGATGACAGAAACACATGGGTAAGCATTAAGGGGCTATAAAGAAACATTGTTATTATTTTACAGTTATTAATTATGATGTTAACTTTGAATTCATTTGCTAGGACATCCCCCCCCCCCCCCAAAAGTGTTAGAGTGATGTATGCACAGGGGATAGTAGCCTTGTTTCCCTATCTAGAAGACCCATACTCACAACATGGATATGTAAGTAAATGGGTTAGTGCAACATTATGCACATATTCACTGTTTGAAATGTTAATAGTGCTCCTATATAAATTATTATAATTGCATAGGAACATTACTATGATCCGGAGAGTGGTTCGGGATACCTTGCATGGCGATTGAAGACCATACAGAGAAAATCAGCAGAGGAAAGAGGTGCCTCAGTCAGCAAATCTCCTAAAGGTATGTTTACTGATCAGTGACACGTGATTATAACCTGTGAATTGTACAGAAATTAGTTCTTAACATTGTATTTTCTCTTAAGCTGGTGGGCCAGGCCGTGGTCGTCAGCCCTTCGCCAATGACAGAGAGTTGTCTGATGAGGATGTGGAAGCAGCTGTTTTAAAACACTCTTCTGATGAAAAGACTGTCCGTGAGAAGATGAAAATGACCTTCATATATCGGCAAGCAATGGTCAAAGATGAAACCAAATCATCAGATGTCTTCTTGGTCTTCCCACGATTTCTGGACACACCAGGACTGGTATGACATCTTAATAATTCACTGCATCACCAAAATATCCAATGTAGCATTATGTATCACTCATCACTTCTGTCTATGTGTGTTACATTGCAGATAGAACAAGATTTCAGACTGCTGTTTGGTGAGGCCACGGCCAACAAATTTTTGGAGATGTGGCCAACCACTTTCAAAGCAAAAGTAATAAAGGAAAGCCATGGACTTGTACCCACCACAGAACTCTTGGATTTGATGAGCAATGCTGAGTCAGCTGCTGAAGTTGAGAATGGTATGAATGGAACTGTTTTACTTTTTATTGTGGGTTAAGTAGGTGTGTAGAGAGTATAAATTTCCATATTGGTGCTAGTTGTCAATTTGAATGCTATACTATGGTATAATGTTAACCAGGTTTTTATTCACTTATTTGTAGGCTGGGACAGTGACATGTCTGCCATCTTGCTGCTGCTACATTTGCTACCACCATCTGCACAAGGTAGAAAGAGGCCGGGAAAGCTGTGTGCATATCAAGCTGTAGATCAGCTCATCAGATTTCAAAAGGTATGCTTAAATGATTAGTTCACTTCTAAAAACATTTTGGCTGATAATTTACTAACCCACATGTCATCCAAGATGTCCATGTCTTTCTTTCTTCAGTCAAAATAAAGGTTTGAGGAAAACATTACAGGGTTTTTCTCCATATACTGGACTTCAATGGGGACCAATGGTTTGAGGGTTCAAAGTCTGTCTCAATGTAGCTTCAAAGTCTCGAACATGATCTCAGCAGAGAAATAAAGTTCTTATCTAGCAAAACAAACGGTCATTTTCAAAACCCTCAAACCATTGGTCCCAATTGAAGTCCATTATATGGAGAAAAATCCTGTAATGTTTTCCTCAGACCAGAAAGAAAGACATGGACATCTTGGATGACACGGGGGTGAGTAAATTATCAGCAAAAAATGTTTTCAAAGTGAACTAATCCTTTAAGAGTTGTTTAAAATATATCTTCCATCACTTGAATCTTGTGCACAGTTTGAGGTGATCTGATCTATTGTCAGAAATTAGTCACCAAAACAATTCTGTTAAATGTGTTTTGTTGTAGGTTGGAACCAGTGTGCAGCAGCATCTAGACAACATCACCCAAAGCAGTCAGCCCTACCTTCTCGCCCAGGGATCCACACAAAGCACGATTCACTCCTTCTTCATTGTGGTTGACAAGAATGCACTTCCATGCAAGGCAAAAGGTTCAGTTGGCGCTTTTGACGAACTCTTTAAAGCCCATTACGTCTTTGGTACGTCATACAGTTCTTCCCTGAGCAGCTTTTTCACTTTTGTGCAAGCAACCATCTATAACATCGACATGGGGGAAACAAAGGAGACCCCTAGAGTTGCGGAGTTGCGAGCAAGAATGGTGCGTTAGTTGAGATAATAGTGTTTTCTTTGCAAAAGTGACCATGGAAGTCCAAACAACCTTGTTAAGCACTTTAAGGTTATTCATGGACTATGTACAGGCAGGACTCTTTTTTTGAAGTGTGGTCAAGAAGGATGCTCACGCTCTTTTGGTAGTTTTTCAGGTTTAAGAAAGCATCTTAATAAGTGCCATGGAAGCAGTTTAGTTGATTCTGTGGAATCTGATCTTTCATATCCTCAGAGCACCATCAATACAAGTACTGTTCTTCATGTTGAAGAGTCGACTGAAGAGTTACAGGCCGAGTCACAGTTATCTTCACCATACCTTGTAAATAGTTGTTCAGCTGTAATTTCTGATCTAAAGGCAGCAGGTGTTGCTCAAAGTACAGTGAATTCTGTAGCGACTTCCATGGAAGAGATTGTTCAAGATATCCATCAGCATGCTAAAGAGACAGTGATAAAGCATGTATTTAGTAATGAAAGAGAAACGGAAATGTGCAAGAAAGTTGAGGCGTGTTTTGAGGGGTTAGAGAATCCTTTCACAATTCTAAATTCGGAATACAAACGATCAAAATTTATGACTGACAAGTGGGAAATGGTTGAACCAATTGAATGTGTGATTGGTTCAAGATTTGACACAAGGCGAAATAAAAAGACTGGAACATATGATCAGGTAGTAGTTCAAGATAAATTCATCTATATTCCAATTTTATCTACACTGCAGTCAATATTTAAAAGTCCATATGTTGCAGAAATGTTGCAACGCTCAGCAACCAGCGATTCTAGACTGAGAGATATTTGTGATGGATCTTTTTTTAAAAGTCACCCCCTGTTCTCAACTGAGAAGCAGACAATACAGATCCAGATGTTCTATGATGACTTTGAGGTCGCCAACCCTCTGGGTCCAAAGCGAGGTATTCATAAATTAGGTGGAGTATATTTTACTTTAAGAAACTTCTCTCCAAAATGGAATTCTTTTTTAGCTAACATACACCTGTGCGCCTTATTTCATGCTCAAGATGTTAAACGTTATGGTTTTAGTGAAATTTTTGCTCCCATTGTTCGAGATATTAAAGTGTTAGAGAGTGATGGTATTGAGATTCCATTATACAATGGTTTTGTTCGTGGCACAGTAGTGCAGGTTACTGGTGATAATTTGGGATTGCATTCTTTGTTTGGTCTAGTGGAGTCTTTCAGTGCAAGGTACTGTTGCAGGTTCTGTTTAGCAGAAAAGGAGGACTTTCAGACAGAATTCTCTGAAGACTCTTCCAAAATTGTTTTGCGCACCAAAGATGTAGCTTTGAAATGGCTTGTAATCCATCCCTTCCCTACGTTTTTGGTGTGAAAAGTTCATGCATTTTAAATTCATTGGAGTATTTTCACACAACAGAGAACTTCTCAGTTGATGTGATGCATGATGTGTTAGAAGGGGTGGGCCAGTACGAATTGAAGTTATTATTTCTGTATTTGAAGGAAAAGGATGTTACATCAGCAGAAATACATTCAAGAATCCAAAGTTTTGATTATGGTTTCATGGAGAGAAACAACAGAACTGTAGCTGTTAATTTAAGTGAAGGATCTAATGATCTGGGACTGAATGCAGTTCAGTCCTGGTGCTTACTTAGGAATGTTCCTCTTATCTTTGGAGATTTGATTACTTCTACTGACCAACACTGGCGCCTGCTTCTTTTACTTCTTCAAATTATAAACATCATATTCTCGCCCATGTTATCTCAAGGTTTATGTGTATATTTAAAACATTTAATTGTGGATCACCACACACTGTTTAAAAAGTTGTATCCTCAGAAAAACCTTTTACCAAAGCATCATTTTCTTGTCCACTATCCCCGCTGCATCCAGAAAATTGGGCCTGTCCTTCATAGTTGGTGTATGAAGTATGAAGGCAAGCATAGTTTTTTCATAAAACAGCTTAAATCGTTTAAAAATATTACCAAAACGCTTGCAAAAAAGAATCAGATTCATATGGCATATAGTTGGCGAAATTCTACAACTTTTAGTCGGTTTGACATTGGTCCAGGAAAAATGGTGTCTTTAAATATGGTAAAAGGAGGTTCTGGAATTGCTATGGCAATGCAAGTGCCCATTAGCATTCAGGTTATGAAGGTTAATTGGGCTAAACAAAATGGGTTTGTTTACGACCAAACTTGGTTATCTTGGTTGAATCTGAAGTGCCCAGGTTTTATCAGATTGAGTCAGTTGAAAAACTGTTGCTACTCACAGTGCCTTTAGTTACAGTAACTTTTCAAGAACATTTCCATGCTTATGAGGTGATCAAATCAAAGCAGGATTATGTTTTTTTTTTTCATGTCGAAAACCTGCATTACCCTAGGCCTTTTGACATACAAATGTCATATGGAGGGAATGACACAACTCTCCTCATCGTGCCATATTGCTTTCTCTGGTAAACATTTTTAAGATGAAGATATGTTTCTGTCAGAGACAAGGCAATGGGTTTGCAATGTAATTTCACTGACATTGAAATGCTTTCTTTTTTTGTTGTTAAAATAAATGGTGAGTGCTGTGATCTAGTGTGATTGTGCTTGTTTTCATTTGATTGTAGTTGATAGATATAATTCAGTAACACTGCATCTTATGATTTATATATTTTTTTAAATCACTGAGAAATGAAAAGTAAATATTACACTTAAAGTGTCATTTTCTTAAAGGAAAATTGTAGTTAAATTAACTCTACAGTGTGATCATATTACTCTTAACAGTGCAATTAAACTACACTGTTAAATACATTTACACATTTCATTTTTATTTTTTACACAATATTGAGTAGAATTAACTCTAAAAACTTAACACTGACCAAAGAGTTAGTTTTACACTGATTTTGAGTGGGACCAAATGTTATCTGAAACAGAGTCAATTTCAACTCTATAGGAGTTAAATTAACACTTCAGTATAGGGACCCCTTAAAATATGCCTTAATTTGAAAAAGTGCAGAGTATTAAAATTTATACATTTGATTTTTTATTATTATTTTTACTGTGATGTAACAAAGTGTACCAATATTCTTTGTTTCTGTATTATTTAAACTGATTTTCTTTACTCAAATAAGGTGTTCTGTTGAACTGGAGTGTGTATTAATGTTGACCAATCAGCATTGAGATTATTTAAAGTTTACGGACGTAAATTGCGTTGAGTTACGTTAGAGACGACAGAAGAAGATCACACATGGCGATAAGGGGGTTGCACATGTCCTCGGGTTTTACGAAAGTATAACGTCATTTTTTTGAGACTTAGTTACTTGTCTGAGTACAGGCCTAAAGTGACAAATATAACTTTCACCCGATTTTTGTTTGCATAGTATTATTTTTATTTTACTGTATTTAGTATAATTTCAACCCACTCTGTCGTTGGATTGCGTCATCTGTTTAATGCATTAACAGTGCGATGTGACAGAGAAACTCGCAGCATTAAGGACAACTGCATCATTGACAGCTGTATCGTTTTCACAAGAAGAACTTTCAAATGACTAGTGACTGTTTGGAGGACGAGATTCGTCGCGAGCTGCTTCATCATTGCGTTTGAACTGGAGTTTCATCCCGCGCCGGGCTGCGTGACCACTGCATTTCTTCGTCATTTCCCTGGATGGAATGTAAGTGAATTCGTCTCGACAAATCCTCTTGGTACTGAGTTAACCTAAATCCATTCCTGTGAAAGTGCACCAACGATTGAGCCCCAACGGCTAGCCAAAAGAGTGTGTGTGTGTGTGTGGGGGGTTATTTTATTTATTTTGTTTTTTCCTATTGTGAGAGACTGTGATCAAGCTCATTTATTGTGTGCTACTGACAGAGTTCATTCGGTGAATTGTGTAAACTGATCCAAAGGAGAAATTGATTTTTTCTCCTTATTCAGGATTGCTGTCTTGATTTATTAGTTAAATTACATTGGGAAAAATAAGGATATAGAATTTTTGGGGAAGTAAGTTGTAATTAGATTATTTTGCTTTATTATTCCCTGGTGGAGGTATCCTGCACTATTTAATAGTTTGATAAAGAAGAAATTAAGCACCGGCCAACTCACCATTCATCTGCCGGGAATCCAGGTTATCATTTTATTTGGGAAACGTTAAAATTAACCCCCAGGAATAAGAAAAGGGTTACATATTGAAACTCAAAATTTTGATCAGAAAAAAAAAATGACAGCGTTACCCCTTATGTTTTTTTTCGGGGGGTGAAAAATTAAGTTTCTCCAATCTTCTCAAAACTCTGGATTCTGATAGAGGGCCACGATACATGGACCTGGGTGCAAAAATTGAGGCTCTAGACCCTTCCAGAGCTGAGATATTGAAACTCAAAATTTTGACCAGAAAAAAAAAATGACAGTGTTACCCCTTATGTTTTTTTTCGGGGGGTGAAAAATTAAGTTTCTCCAATCTTCTCAAAACTCTGGATTCTGATAGAGGGCCACGAGACATGGACCTGGGTGCAAAAATTGAGGCTCTAGACCCTTCCAGAGCTGAGATATTGAAACTTAAAGTTTTGACCAGGATAAAAAAATGACAGTGTTACCCCTTATGTTTCTTTTCGGGGGGTGAAAAATTAAGTTTCTCCAATCTTCTCAAAACTCTGGATTCTGATAGAGGGCCACGAGAAATGGACCTGGGTGCAAAAATTGAGGCTCTAGACTCTTCCAGAGCTGAGATATTGACATTCAAAATTTTGACCAGAAAAAAAAAATGACAGTGTTACCCCTTATGTTTTTTTTCGGGGGGTGAAAAATTAAGTTTCTCCAATCTTCTCAAAACTCTGGATTCTGATAGAGGGCCACGAGACATGGACCTGGGTGCAAAAATTGAGGCTCTAGACCCTTCCAGAGCTGAGATATTGAAACTTAAAGTTTTGACCAGAAAAAAAAAAATGACAGTGTTACCCCTTATGTTTTTTTTCGGGGGGTGAAAAATTAAGTTTCTCCAATCTTCTCAAAACTCTGGATTCTGATAGAGGGCCACGAGACATGGACCTGGGTGCAAAAATTGAGGCTCTAGACTCTTCCAGAGCTGAGATATTGACATTCAAAATGTTGACTAGAAAAAAAAAATGACAGTGTTACCCCTTATGTTTTTTTCGGGGGGTGAAAAATTAAGTTTCTCCAATCTTCTCAAAACTCTGGATTCTGATAGAGGGCCACGAGACATGGACCTGGGTGCAAAAATTGAGGCTCTAGACTCTTCCAGAGCTGAGATATTGAAACTTAAAGTTTTGACCAGAAAAAAAAAAAATGACAGTGTTACCCCTTATGTTTTTTTTCGGGGGGTGAAAAATTAAGTTTCTCCAATCTTCTCAAAACTCTGGATTCTGATAGAGGGCCACGAGACATGGACCTGGGTGCAAAAATTGAGGCTCTAGACTCTTCCAGAGCTGAGATATTGACATTCAAAATTTTGACTAGAAAAAAAAATGACAGTGTTACCCCTTATGTTTTTTTTTCGGGGGGTGAAAAATTAAGTTTTTCCAATCTTCTCAAAACTCTGGATTCTGATAGAGGGCCACGAGACATGGACCTGGGTGCAAAAATTGAGGCTCTAGACCCTTCCAGAGCTGAGATATTGAAACTTAAAGTTTTGACCAGAAAAAAAAAATGACAGTGTTACCCCTTATGTTTTTTTTCGGGGGGTGAAAAATTAAGTTTCTCTAATCTTCTCAAAACTCTGGATTCTGATAGAGGGCCACGAGACATGGACCTGGGTGCAAAAATTGAGGCTCTAGACTCTTCCAGAGCTGAGATATTGACATTCAAAATTTTGACTAGAAAAAAAAATGACAGTGTTACCCCTTATGTTTTTTTTCGGGGGGTGAAAAATTAAGTTTCTCCAATCTTCTCAAAACTCTGGATTCTGATAGAGGGCCACAAGACATGGACCTGGGTGCAAAAATTGAGGCTCTAGACTCTTCCAGAGCTGAGATATTGAAACTTAAAGTTTTGACCAGAAAAAAAAAAATGACAGTGTTACCCCTTATGTTTTTTTTCGGGGGGTGAAAAATTAAGTTTCTCCAATGTTCTCAAAACTCTGGATTCTGATAGAGGGCCACGAGACATGGACCTGGGTGCAAAAATTGAGGCTCTAGACTCTTCCAGAGCTGAGATATTGACATTCAAAATTTTGACTAGAAAAAAAAAATGACAGTGTTACCCCTTATGTTTTTTTTCGGGGGGTGAAAAATTAAGTTTTTCCAATCTTCTCAAAACTCTGGATTCTGATAGAGGGCCACGAGACATGGACCTGGGTGCAAAAATTGAGGCTCTAGACCCTTCCAGAGCTGAGATATTGAAACTTAAAGTTTTGACCAGAAAAAAAAAATGACAGTGTTACCCCTTATGTTTTTTTTCGGGGGGTGAAAAATTAAGTTTCTCTAATCTTCTCAAAACTCTGGATTCTGATAGAGGGCCACGAGACATGGACCTGGGTGCAAAAATTGAGGCTCTAGACCCTTCCAGAGCTGAGATATTGAAACTTAAAGTTTTGACCAGAAAAAAAAAATGACAGTGTTACCCCTTATGTTTTTTTTCGGGGGGTGAAAAATTAAGTTTCTCCAATCTTCTCAAAACTCTGGATTCTGATAGAGGGCCACGAGACATGGACCTGGGTGCAAAAATTGAGGCTCTAGACTCTTCCAGAGCTGAGATATTGACATTCAAAATTTTGACTAGAAAAAAAAAATGACAGTGTTACCCCTTATGTTTTTTTTCGGGGGGTGAAAAATTAAGTTTTTCCAATCTTCTCAAAACTCTGGATTCTGATAGAGGGCCATGAGACATGGACCTGGGTGCAAAAATTGAGGCTCTAGACCCTTCCAGAGCTGAGATATTGAAACTTAAAGTTTTGACCAGAAAAAAAAAATGACAGTGTTACCCCTTATGTTTTTTTTCGGGGGGTGAAAAATTAAGTTTCTCTAATCTTCTCAAAACTCTGGATTCTGATAGAGGGCCACAAGACATGGACCTGGGTGCAAAAATTGAGGCTCTAGACTCTTCCAGAGCTGAGATATTGACATTCAAAATTTTGACTAGAAAAAAAAATGACAGTGTTACCCCTTATGTTTTTTTTCGGGGGGTGAAAAATTAAGTTTCTCCAATCTTCTCAAAACTCTGGATTCTGATAGAGGGCCACGAGACATGGACCTGGGTGCAAAAATTGAGGCTCTAGACTCTTCCAGAGCTGAGATATTGACATTCAAAATTTTGACTAGAAAAAAAAATGACAGTGTTACCCCTTATGTTTTTTTTTCGGGGGGTGAAAAAATAAGTTTCTCCAATCTTCTCAAAACTCTGGATTCTGATAGAGGGCCACGAGACATGGACCTGGGTGCAAAAATTGAGGCTCTAGACCCTTCCAGAGCTGAGTTTTTTTTTCGGGGGGTGAAAAATTAAGTTTCTCTAATCTTCTCAAAACTCTGGATTCTGATAGAGGGCCACGAGACATGGACCTGGGTGCAAAAATTGAGGCTCTAGACTCTTCCAGAGCTGAGATATTGACATTCAAAATTTTGACTAGAAAAAAAAATGACAGTGTTACCCCTTATGTTTTTTTTCGGGGGGTGAAAAATTAAGTTTCTCCAATCTTTTCAAAACTCTGGATTCTGATAGAGGGCCACGAGACATGGACCTGGGTGCAAAAATTGAGGCTCTAGACCCTTCCAGAGCTGAGATATTGAAACTTAAAGTTTTGACCAGAAAAAAAAAATGACAGTGTTACCCCTTATGTTTTTTTCGGGGGGTGAAAAATTAAGTTTCTCCAATCTTCTCAAAACTCTGGATTCTGATAGAGGGCCACGAGACATGGACCTGGATGCAAAAATTGAGGCTCTAGACTCTTCCAGAGCTGAGATATTGACATTCAAAATGTTGACTAGAAAAAAAATGACAGTGTTACCCCTTATGTTTTTTTTCGGGGGGTGAAAAATTAAGTTTCTCCAATCTTTTCAAAACTCTGGATTCTGATAGAGGGCCACGAGACATGGACCTGGGTGCAAAAATTGAGGCTCTAGACCCTTCCAGAGCTGAGATATTGAAACTTAAAGTTTTGACCAGAAAAAAAAAATGACAGTGTTACCCCTTATGTTTTTTTTTTGGGGGGGTGAAAAATTAAGTTTCTCCAATCTTCTCAAAACTCTGGATTCTGATAGAGGGCCACGAGACATGGACCTGGGTGCAAAAATTGAGGCCCTAGACCCTTCCAGAGCTGAGATATTGAAACTTAAAGTTTTGACCAGAAAAAAAAATGACAGTTTTACCCCTTATGTTTTTTTCGGGGGGTGAAAAATTAAGTTTCTCCAATCTTCTCAAAACTCTGAATTCTGATAGAGGGCCACGAGACATGGACCTGGGTGCAAAAATTGAGGCTCTAGACCCTTCCAGAGCTGAGATATTGAAACTTAAAGTTTTGACCAGAAAAAAAATGACAGTGTTACCCCTTATGTTTTTTTTTCGGGGGGTGAAAAATTAAGTTTCTCCAATCTTCTCAAAACTCTGGATTCTGATAGAGGGCCACGAGACATGGACCTGGGTGCAAAAATTGAGGCTCTAGACCCTTCCAGAGCTGAGATATTGAAACTTAAAGTTTTGATCAGAAGAAAAATGACAGTGTTACCCCTTATGTTTTTTTTCGGGGGGTGAAAAATTAAGTTTCTCCAATGTTCTCAAAACTCTGGATTCTGATAGAGGGCCACGAGACATGGACCTGGGTGCAAAAATTGAGGCTCTAGACCCTTCCAGAGCTGAGATATTGAAACTTAAAGTTTTGACCAGAAAAAAAAAATGACAGTGTTACCCCTGATGTTTTTTTTCGGGGGGTGAAAAATTAAGTTTCTCCAATCTTCTCAAAACTCTGGATTCTGATAGAGGGCCACGAGACATGGACCTGGGTGCAAAAATTGAGACTCTAGACCCTTCCAGAGCTGAGATATTGAAACTTAAAGTTTTGACCAGAAAAAAAATGGCAGTGTTACCCCTTATGTTTTTTTTTCGGGGGGTGAAAAATTAAGTTTCTCCAATCTTCTCAAAACTCTGGATTCTGATAGAGGGCCACGAGAAATGGACCTGGGTGCAAAAATTGAGGCTCTAGACTCTTCCAGAGCTGAGATATTGACATTCAAAATTTTGACTAGAAAAAAAAATGACAGTGTTACCCCTTATGTTTTTTTTCGGGGGGTGAAAAATTAAGTTTCTCCAATCTTCTCAAAACTCTGGATTCTGATAGAGGGCCACGAGACATGGACCTGGGTGCAAAAATTGAGGCTCTAGACCCTTCCAGAGCTGAGATATTGAAACTTAAAGTTTTGACCAGAAAAAAAAAAATGACAGTGTTACCCCTTATGTTTTTTTTCGGGGGGTGAAAAATTAAGTTTCTCCAATCTTCTCAAAACTCTGGATTCTGATAGAGGGCCACGAGACATGGACCTGGGTGCAAAAATTGAGGCTCTAGACTCTTCCAGAGCTGAGATATTGACATTCAAAATGTTGACTAGAAAAAAAAAATGACAGTGTTACCCCTTATGTTTTTTTCGGGGGGTGAAAAATTAAGTTTCTCCAATCTTCTCAAAACTCTGGATTCTGATAGAGGGCCACGAGACATGGACCTGGGTGCAAAAATTGAGGCTCTAGACTCTTCCAGAGCTGAGATATTGAAACTTAAAGTTTTGACCAGAAAAAAAAAAAATGACAGTGTTACCCCTTATGTTTTTTTTCGGGGGGTGAAAAATTAAGTTTCTCCAATCTTCTCAAAACTCTGGATTCTGATAGAGGGCCACGAGACATGGACCTGGGTGCAAAAATTGAGGCTCTAGACTCTTCCAGAGCTGAGATATTGACATTCAAAATTTTGACTAGAAAAAAAAATGACAGTGTTACCCCTTATGTTTTTTTTTCGGGGGGTGAAAAATTAAGTTTTTCCAATCTTCTCAAAACTCTGGATTCTGATAGAGGGCCACGAGACATGGACCTGGGTGCAAAAATTGAGGCTCTAGACCCTTCCAGAGCTGAGATATTGAAACTTAAAGTTTTGACCAGAAAAAAAAAATGACAGTGTTACCCCTTATGTTTTTTTTCGGGGGGTGAAAAATTAAGTTTCTCTAATCTTCTCAAAACTCTGGATTCTGATAGAGGGCCACGAGACATGGACCTGGGTGCAAAAATTGAGGCTCTAGACTCTTCCAGAGCTGAGATATTGACATTCAAAATTTTGACTAGAAAAAAAAATGACAGTGTTACCCCTTATGTTTTTTTTCGGGGGGTGAAAAATTAAGTTTCTCCAATCTTCTCAAAACTCTGGATTCTGATAGAGGGCCACAAGACATGGACCTGGGTGCAAAAATTGAGGCTCTAGACTCTTCCAGAGCTGAGATATTGAAACTTAAAGTTTTGACCAGAAAAAAAAAATGACAGTGTTACCCCTTATGTTTTTTTTCAGGGGGTGAAAAATTAAGTTTCTCCAATGTTCTCAAAACTCTGGATTCTGATAGAGGGCCACGAGACATGGACCTGGGTGCAAAAATTGAGGCTCTAGACTCTTCCAGAGCTGAGATATTGACATTCAAAATTTTAACTAGAAAAAAAAAATGACAGTGTTACCCCTTATGTTTTTTTTCGGGGGGTGAAAAATTAAGTTTTTCCAATCTTCTCAAAACTCTGGATTCTGATAGAGGGCCACGAGACATGGACCTGGGTGCAAAAATTGAGGCTCTAGACCCTTCCAGAGCTGAGATATTGAAACTTAAAGTTTTGACCAGAAAAAAAAAATGACAGTGTTACCCCTTATGTTTTTTTTCGGGGGGTGAAAAATTAAGTTTCTCTAATCTTCTCAAAACTCTGGATTCTGATAGAGGGCCACGAGACATGGACCTGGGTGCAAAAATTGAGGCTCTAGACCCTTCCAGAGCTGAGATATTGAAACTTAAAGTTTTGACCAGAAAAAAAAAATGACAGTGTTACCCCTTATGTTTTTTTTCGGGGGGTGAAAAATTAAGTTTCTCCAATCTTCTCAAAACTCTGGATTCTGATAGAGGGCCACGAGACATGGACCTGGGTGCAAAAATTGAGGCTCTAGACTCTTCCAGAGCTGAGATATTGACATTCAAAATTTTGACTAGAAAAAAAAAATGACAGTGTTACCCCTTATGTTTTTTTTCGGGGGGTGAAAAATTAAGTTTTTCCAATCTTCTCAAAACTCTGGATTCTGATAGAGGGCCATGAGACATGGACCTGGGTGCAAAAATTGAGGCTCTAGACCCTTCCAGAGCTGAGATATTGAAACTTAAAGTTTTGACCAGAAAAAAAAAATGACAGTGTTACCCCTTATGTTTTTTTTCGGGGGGTGAAAAATTAAGTTTCTCTAATCTTCTCAAAACTCTGGATTCTGATAGAGGGCCACAAGACATGGACCTGGGTGCAAAAATTGAGGCTCTAGACTCTTCCAGAGCTGAGATATTGACATTCAAAATTTTGACTAGAAAAAAAAATGACAGTGTTACCCCTTATGTTTTTTTTCGGGGGGTGAAAAATTAAGTTTCTCCAATCTTCTCAAAACTCTGGATTCTGATAGAGGGCCACAAGACATGGACCTGGGTGCAATAATTGAGGCTCTAGACTCTTCCAGAGCTGAGATATTGAAACTTAAAGTTTTGACCAGAAAAAAAAATGACAGTGTTACCCCTTATGTTTTTTTTTGGGGGGTGAAAAATTAAGTTTCTCCAATCTTCTCAAAACTCTGGATTCTGATAGAGGGCCACGAGACATGGACCTGGGTGCAAAAATTGAGGCTCTAGACTCTTCCAGAGCTGAGATATTGACATTCAAAATTTTGACTAGAAAAAAAAATGACAGTGTTACCCCTTATGTTTTTTTTTCGGGGGGTGAAAAAATAAGTTTCTCCAATCTTCTCAAAACTCTGGATTCTGATAGAGGGCCACGAGACATGGACCTGGGTGCAAAAATTGAGGCTCTAGACCCTTCCAGAGCTGAGATATTGAAACTTAAAGTTTTGACCAGAAAAAAAAAATGACAGTGTTACCCCTTATGTTTTTTTTCGGGGGGTGAAAAATTAAGTTTCTCCAATCTTCTCAAAACTCTGGATTCTGATAGAGGGCCACGAGACATGGACCTGGGTGCAAAAATTGAGGCTCTAGACCCTTCCAGAGCTGAGATATTGAAACTTAAAGTTTTGACCAGAAAAAAAAAATGACAGTGTTACCCCTTATGTTTTTTTTCGGGGGGTGAAAAATTAAGTTTCTCCAATCTTCTCAAAACTCTGGATTCTGATAGAGGGCCACGAGACATGGACCTGGGTGCAAAAATTGAGGCTCTAGACCCTTCCAGAGCTGAGTTTTTTTTTCGGGGGGTGAAAAATTAAGTTTCTCTAATCTTCTCAAAACTCTGGATTCTGATAGAGGGCCACGAGACATGGACCTGGGTGCAAAAATTGAGGCTCTAGACTCTTCCAGAGCTGAGATATTGACATTCAAAATTTTGACTAGAAAAAAAAATGACAGTGTTACCCCTTATGTTTTTTTTCGGGGGGTGAAAAATTAAGTTTCTCCAATCTTTTCAAAACTCTGGATTCTGATAGAGGGCCACGAGACATGGACCTGGGTGCAAAAATTGAGGCTCTAGACCCTTCCAGAGCTGAGATATTGAAACTTAAAGTTTTGACCAGAAAAAAAAAATGACAGTGTTACCCCTTATGTTTTTTTCGGGGGGTGAAAAATTAAGTTTCTCCAATCTTCTCAAAACTCTGGATTCTGATAGAGGGCCACGAGACATGGACCTGGATGCAAAAATTGAGGCTCTAGACTCTTCCAGAGCTGAGATATTGACATTCAAAATGTTGACTAGAAAAAAAATGACAGTGTTACCCCTTATGTTTTTTTTCGGGGGGTGAAAAATTAAGTTTCTCCAATCTTTTCAAAACTCTGGATTCTGATAGAGGGCCACGAGACATGGACCTGGGTGCAAAAATTGAGGCTCTAGACCCTTCCAGAGCTGAGATATTGAAACTTAAAGTTTTGACCAGAAAAAAAAAATGACAGTGTTACCCCTTATGTTTTTTTTTGGGGGGGTGAAAAATTAAGTTTCTCCAATCTTCTCAAAACTCTGGATTCTGATAGAGGGCCACGAGACATGGACCTGGGTGCAAAAATTGAGGCCCTAGACCCTTCCAGAGCTGAGATATTGAAACTTAAAGTTTTGACCAGAAAAAAAATGACAGTTTTACCCCTTATGTTTTTTTCGGGGGGTGAAAAATTAAGTTTCTCCAATCTTCTCAAAACTCTGAATTCTGATAGAGGGCCACGAGACATGGACCTGGGTGCAAAAATTGAGGCTCTAGACCCTTCCAGAGCTGAGATATTGAAACTTAAAGTTTTGACCAGAAAAAAAATGACAGTGTTACCCCTTATGTTTTTTTTTCGGGGGGTGAAAAATTAAGTTTCTCCAATCTTCTCAAAACTCTGGATTCTGATAGAGGGCCACGAGACATGGACCTGGGTGCAAAAATTGAGGCTCTAGACCCTTCCAGAGCTGAGATATTGAAACTTAAAGTTTTGATCAGAAGAAAAATGACAGTGTTACCCCTTATGTTTTTTTTTCGGGGGGTGAAAAATTAAGTTTCTCCAATGTTCTCAAAACTCTGGATTCTGATAGAGGGCCACGAGACATGGACCTGGGTGCAAAAATTGAGGCTCTAGACCCTTCCAGAGCTGAGATATTGAAACTTAAAGTTTTGACCAGAAAAAAAAAATGACAGTGTTACCCCTGATGTTTTTTTTCGGGGGGTGAAAAATTAAGTTTCTCCAATCTTCTCAAAACTCTGGATTCTGATAGAGGGCCACGAGACATGGACCTGGGTGCAAAAATTGAGACTCTAGACCCTTCCAGAGCTGAGATATTGAAACTTAAAGTTTTGACCAGAAAAAAAATGGCAGTGTTACCCCTTATGTTTTTTTTTCGGGGGGTGAAAAATTAAGTTTCTCCAATCTTCTCAAAACTCTGGATTCTGATAGAGGGCCACGAGAAATGGACCTGGGTGCAAAAATTGAGGCTCTAGACTCTTCCAGAGCTGAGATATTGACATTCAAAATTTTGACTAGAAAAAAAAATGACAGTGTTACCCCTTATGTTTTTTTTCGGGGGGTGAAAAATTAAGTTTCTCCAATCTTCTCAAAACTCTGGATTCTGATAGAGGGCCACGAGACATGGACCTGGGTGCAAAAATTTAGGCTCTAGACTCTTCCAGAGCTGAGATATTGACATTCAAAATTTTGACTAGAAAAAAAAATGACAGTGTTACCCATTATGTTTTTTTTTTCGGGGAGTGAAAAATTAAGTTTCTCCAATCTTCTCAAAACTATGGATTCTGATAGAGGGCCACGAGACATGGACCTGGGTGCAAAAATTGAGGCTCTAGACCCTTCCAGAGCTGAGATATTGAAACTTAAAGTTTTGACCAGAAAAAAAAATGGCAGTGTTACCCCTTGTTTTTTTTTCGGGGGGTGAAAAATTAAGTTTCTCCAATCTTCTCAAAACTCTGGATTCTGATAGAGGGCCACGAGACATGGACCTGGGTGCAAAAATTGAGGCTCTAGACCCTTCCAGAGCTGAGATATTGAAACTTAAAGTTTTGACCAGAAAAAAAAAATGACAGTGTTACCCCTTATGTTTTTTTTCGGGGGGGTGAAAAATTAAGTTTCTCCAATCTTCTCAAAACTCTGGATTCTGATAGAGGGCCACGAGACATGGACCTGGGTGCAAAAATTGAGGCTCTAGACCCTTCCAGAGCTGAGATATTGAAACTTAAAGTTTTGACCAGAAAAAAAATGGCAGTGTTACCCCTTATGTTTTTTTTTCGGGGGGTGAAAAATTAAGTTTCTCCAATCTTCTCAAAACTCTGGATTCTGATAGAGGGCCACAAGAAATGGACCTGGGTGCAAAAATTGAGGCTCTAGACCCTTCCAGAGCTGAGATATTGAAACTTAAAGTTTTGACCAGAAAAAAAAAATGACAGTGTTACCCCTTATGTTTTTTTTCGGGGGGTGAAAAATTAAGTTTCTCCAATCTTCTCAAAACTCTGGATTCTGATAGAGGGCCACGAGACATGGACCTGGGTGCAAAAATTGAGGCTCTAGACCCTTCCAGAGCTGAGATATTGAAACTTAAAGTTTTGACCAGAAAAAAAAAAATGGCAGTGTTACCCCTTATGTTTTTTTTCGGGGGGTGAAAAATTAAGTTTCTCCAATCTTCTCAAAACTCTGGATTCTGATAGAGGGCCACGAGAAATGGACCTGGGTGCAAAAATTGAGGCTCTAGACTCTTCCAGAGCTGAGATATTGACATTCAAAATTTTGACTAGAAAAAAAAATGACAGTGTTACCCCTTATGTTTTTTTCGGGGGGTGAAAAATTAAGTTTCTCCAATCTTCTCAAAACTCTGGATTCTGATAGAGGGCCACGAGACATGGACCTGGGTGCAAAAATTGAGGCTCTAGACCCTTCCAGAGCTGAGATATTGAAACTTAAAGTTTTGACCAGAAAAAAAATGACAGTGTTACCCCTTATGTTTTTTTTCGGGGGGTGAAAAATTAAGTTTCTCCAATCTTCTCAAAACTCTGGATTCTGATAGAGGGCCACGAGACATGGACCTGGGTGCAAAAATTGAGGCTCTAGACTCTTCCAGAGCTGAGATATTGACATTCAAAATTTTGACTAGAAAAAAAAATGACAGTGTTACCCCTTATGTTTTTTTTCGGGGGGTGAAAAATTAAGTTTCTCCAATCTTCTCAAAACTCTGGATTCTGATAGAGGGCCACGAGACATGGACCTGGGTGCAAAAATTGAGGCTCTAGACCCTTCCAGAGCTGAGATATTGAAACTTAAAGTTTTGACCAGAAAAAAAAATGACAGTGTTACCCCTTATGTTTTTTTTTCGGGGGGTGAAAAATTAAGTTTCTCCAATCTTCTCAAAACTCTGGATTCTGATAGAGGGCCACGAGACATGGACCTGGGTGCAAAAATTGAGGCTCTAGACCCTTCCAGAGCTGAGATATTGAAACTTAAAGTTTTGACCAGAAAAAAAAATGGCAGTGTTACCCCTTATGTTTTTTTTTCGGGGGGTGAAAAATTAAGTTTCTCCAATCTTCTCAAAACTCTGGATTCTGATAGAGGGCCACGAGACATGGACCTGGGTGCAAAAATTGAGGCTCTAGACCCTTCCAGAGCTGAGATATTGAAACTTAAAGTTTTGACCAGAAAAAAAAATGACAGTGTTACCCCTTATGTTTTTTTTTTCGGGGGGTGAAAAAATAAGTTTCTCCAATCTTCTCAAAACTCTGGATTCTGATAGAGGGCCACGAGACATGGACCGGGGTGCAAAAATTGAGGCTCTAGACTCTTCCAGAGCTGAGATATTGACATTCAAAATTTTGACTAGAAAAAAAAATGACAGTGTTACCCCTTATGTTTTTTTTCGGGGGGTGAAAAATTAAGTTTCTCCAATCTTCTCAAAACTCTGGATTCTGATAGAGGGCCACGAGACATGGACCTGGGTGCAAAAATTGAGGCTCTAGACCCTTCCAGAGCCGAGATATTGAAACTTAAAGTTTTGACCAGAAAAAAAAAATGACAGTGTTACCCCTTATGTTTTTTTTCGGGGGGTGAAAAATTAAGTTTCTCCAATCTTCTCAAGACTCTGGATTCTGATAGAGGGCCACGAGACATGGACCTGGGTGCAAAAATTGAGGCTCTAGACTCTTCCAGAGCTGAGCTATTGAAACTTAAAGTTTTGACCAGAAAAAAAAATGACAGTGTTACCCCTTATGTTTTTTTTCGGGGGTGAAAAATTAAGTTTCTCCAATCTTCTCAAAACTCTGGATTCTGATAGAGGGCCACGAGACATGGACCTGGGTGCAAAAATTGAGGCTCGAGACTCTTCCAGAGCTGAGATATTGACATTCAAAATTTTGAATAAAAAAAAAAAAATGACAGTGTTACCCCTTATGTTTTTTTTTTCGGGGGGTGAAAAATTAAGTTTCTCCAATCTTCTCAAAACTCTGGATTCTGATGGAGGGCCACGAGACATGGACCTGGGTGCAAAAATTGAGGCTCTAGACCCTTCCAGAGCTGAGATATTGAAACTTAAAGTTTTGACTAGAAAAAAAAATGACAGTGTTACCCCTTATGTTTTTTTTCGGGGGGTGAAAAATTAAGTTTCTCTCATCTTCTCAAAACTCTGGATTCTGATAGAGGGCCACGAGACATGGACCTGGGTGCAAAAATTGAGGCTCTAGACCCTTCCAGAGCTGAGATATTGAAACTTAAAGTTTTGACCAGAAAAAAAATGACAGTGTTACCCCTTATGTTTTTTTTTTCGGGGGGTGAAAAATTAAGTTTCTCCAATCTTCTCAAAACTCTGGATTCTGATAGAGGGCCACGAGACATGGACCTGGGTGCAAAAATTGGGGCTCTAGACTCTTCCAGAGCTGAGATATTGACATTCAAAATTTTGACTAGAAAAAAAAAATGACAGTGTTACCCCTTATGTTTTTTTTCGGGGGGTGAAAAATTAAGTTTCTCCAATCTTCTCAAAACTCTGGATTCTGATAGAGGGCCACGAGACATGGACCTGGGTGCAAAAATTGAGGCTCTAGACCCTTCCAGAGCTGAGATATTGAAACTTAAAGTTTTGACCAGAAAAAAAAAATGACAGTGTTACCCCTTATGTTTTTTTTCGGGGGGTGAAAAATTAAGTTTCTCCAATCTTCTCAAAACTCTGGATTCTAATAGAGGGCCATGAGACATGGACCTGGGTGCAAAAATTGAAGCTCTAGACCCTTCCAGAGCTGAGATATTGAAACTTAAAGTTTTGACCAGAAAAAAAAAATGACAGTGTTACCCCTTATGTTTTTTTTCGGGGGGTGAAAAATTAAGTTTCTCCAATCTTCTCAAAACTCTGGATTCTGATAGAGGGCCACGAGACATGGACCTGGGTGCAAAAAATGAGGCTCTAAACCCTTCCAGAGCTGAGATATTGAAACTTAAAGTTTTGACCAGAAAAAAAAATGACAGTGTTACCCCTTAAGTTTTTTTTTCGGGGGGTGAAAAATTAAGTTTATCCAATCTTCTCAAAACTCTGGATTCTGATAGAGGGCCACGAGACATGGACCTGGGTGCAAAAATTGAGGCTCTAGACCCTTCCAGAGCTGAGATATTGAAACTTAAAGTTTTGGCCAGAAAAAAAATGACAGTGTTACCCCTTATGTTTTTTTTTCAGGGGGTGAAAAATTAAGTTTCTCCAATCTTCTCAAAACTCTGGATTCTGATAGAGGGCCACGAGACATGGACCTGGGTGCAAAAATTGAGGCTCTAGACTCTTCCAGAGCTGAGATATTGACATTCAAAATTTTGACTAGAAAAAAAATGACAGTGTTACCCCTTATGTTTTTTTTCGGGGGGTGAAAAATTAAGTTTCTCCAATCTTCTCAAAACTCTGGATTCTGATAGAGGGCCACGAGACATGGACCTGGGTGCAAAAATTGAGGCTCTAGACCCTTCCAGAGCTGAGATATTGAAACTTAAAGTTTTGACTAGAAAAAAAAATGACAGTGTTACCCCTTATGTTTTTTTTCGGGGGGTGAAAAATTTAGTTTCTCCAATTTTCTCAAAACTCTGGATTCTAATAGAGGGCCATGAGACATGGACCTGGGTGCAAAAATTGAGGCTCTAGACCCTTCCAGAGCTGAGATATTGAAACTTAAAGTTTTGACCAGAAAAAAAAATGACAGTGTTACCCCTTATGTTTTTTTTTCGGGGGGTGAAAAATTATGTTTCTCCAATCTTCTCAAAACTCTGGATTCTAATAGAGGGCCATGAGACATGGACCTGGTTGCAAAAATTGAGGCTCGAGACCCTTCCAGAGCTGAGATATTGAAACTTAAAGTTTTGACCAGAAAAAAAAAATGACAGTGTTACCCCTTATGTTTTTTTTCGGGGGGTGAAAAATTAAGTTTCTCCAATCTTCTCAAAACTCTGGATTCTGATAGAGGGCCACGAGACATGGACCTGGGTGCAAAAATTGAGGCTCTAGACCCTTCCAGAGCTGAGATATTGAAACTTAAAGTTTTGACCAGAAAAAAAAAAATGACAGTGTTACCCCTTATGTTTTTTTTCGGGGGGTGAAAAATTAAGTTTCTCCAATCTTCTCAAAACTCTGGATTCTGATAGAGGGCCACGAGACATGGACCTGGGTGCAAAAATTGAGGCTCTAGACCCTTCCAGAGCTGAGTTTTTTTTTCGGGGGGTGAAAAATTAAGTTTCTCTAATCTTCTCAAAACTCTGGATTCTGATAGAGGGCCACGAGACATGGACCTGGGTGCAAAAATTGAGGCTCTAGACTCTTCCAGAGCTGAGATATTGACATTCAAAATTTTGACTAGAAAAAAAAATGACAGTGTTACCCCTTATGTTTTTTTTCGGGGGGTGAAAAATTAAGTTTCTCCAATCTTTTCAAAACTCTGGATTCTGATAGAGGGCCACGAGACATGGACCTGGGTGCAAAAATTGAGGCTCTAGACCCTTCCAGAGCTGAGATATTGAAACTTAAAGTTTTGACCAGAAAAAAAAAATGACAGTGTTACCCCTTATGTTTTTTTTCGGGGGGTGAAAAATTAAGTTTCTCCAATCTTCTCAAAACTCTGGATTCTGATAGAGGGCCACGAGACATGGACCTGGATGCAAAAATTGAGGCTCTAGACTCTTCCAGAGCTGAGATATTGACATTCAAAATGTTGACTAGAAAAAAAAATGACAGTGTTACCCCTTATGTTTTTTTTCGGGGGGTGAAAAATTAAGTTTCTCCAATCTTTTCAAAACTCTGGATTCTGATAGAGGGCCACGAGACATGGACCTGGGTGCAAAAATTGAGGCTCTAGACCCTTCCAGAGCTGAGATATTGAAACTTAAAGTTTTGACCAGAAAAAAAAAATGACAGTGTTACCCCTTATGTTTTTTTTTGGGGGGGTGAAAAATTAAGTTTCTCCAATCTTCTCAAAACTCTGGATTCTGATAGAGGGCCACGAGACATGGACCTGGGTGCAAAAATTGAGGCCCTAGACCCTTCCAGAGCTGAGATATTGAAACTTAAAGTTTTGACCAGAAAAAAAAATGACAGTTTTACCCCTTATGTTTTTTTCGGGGGGTGAAAAATTAAGTTTCTCCAATCTTCTCAAAACTCTGAATTCTGATAGAGGGCCACGAGACATGGACCTGGGTGCAAAAATTGAGGCTCTAGACCCTTCCAGAGCTGAGATATTGAAACTTAAAGTTTTGACCAGAAAAAAAATGACAGTGTTACCCCTTATGTTTTTTTTTCGGGGGGTGAAAAATTAAGTTTCTCCAATCTTCTCAAAACTCTGGATTCTGATAGAGGGCCACGAGACATGGACCTGGGTGCAAAAATTGAGGCTCTAGACCCTTCCAGAGCTGAGATATTGAAACTTAAAGTTTTGATCAGAAAAAAAATGACAGTGTTACCCCTTATGTTTTTTTTCGGGGGGTGAAAAATTAAGTTTCTCCAATCTTCTCAAAACTCTGGATTCTGATAGAGGGCCACGAGACATGGACCTGGGTGCAAAAATTGAGGCTCTAGACCCTTCCAGAGCTGAGATATTGAAACTTAAAGTTTTGACCAGAAAAAAAAAATGACAGTGTTACCCCTGATGTTTTTTTTTCGGGGGGTGAAAAATTAAGTTTCTCCAATCTTCTCAAAACTCTGGATTCTGATAGAGGGCCACGAGACATGGACCTGGGTGCAAAAATTGAGACTCTAGACCCTTCCAGAGCTGAGATATTGAAACTTAAAGTTTTGACCAGAAAAAAAAATGGCAGTGTTACCCCTTATGTTTTTTTTTCGGGGGGTGAAAAATTAAGTTTCTCCAATCTTCTCAAAACTCTGGATTCTGATAGAGGGCCACGAGAAATGGACCTGGGTGCAAAAATTGAGGCTCTAGACTCTTCCAGAGCTGAGATATTGACATTCAAAATTTTGACTAGAAAAAAAAATGACAGTGTTACCCCTTATGTTTTTTTTCGGGGGGTGAAAAATTAAGTTTCTCCAATCTTCTCAAAACTCTGGATTCTGATAGAGGGCCACGAGACATGGACCTGGGTGCAAAAATTTAGGCTCTAGACTCTTCCAGAGCTGAGATATTGACATTCAAAATTTTGACTAGAAAAAAAAATGACAGTGTTACCCATTATGTTTTTTTTTCGGGGGGTGAAAAATTAAGTTTCTCCAATCTTCTCAAAACTATGGATTCTGATAGAGGGCCACGAGACATGGACCTGGGTGCAAAAATTGAGGCTCTAGACCCTTCCAGAGCTGAGATATTGAAACTTAAAGTTTTGACCAGAAAAAAAAAATGACAGTGTTACCCCTTATGTTTTTTTTTTCGGGGGGTGAAAAATTAAGTTTCTCCAATCTTCTCAAAACTCTTGATTCTGATAGAGGGCCACGAGACATGGACCTGGGTGCAAAAACTGAGGCTCTAGACCCTTCCAGAGCTGAGATATTGAAACTTAAAGTTTTGACCAGAAAAAAAAATGGCAGTGTTACCCCTTATGTTTTTTTTTAAGGGGGTGAAAAATTAAGTTTCTCCAATCTTCTCAAAACTCTGGATTCTGATAGAGGGCCACGAGACATGGACCTGGGTGCAAAAATTGAGGCTCTAGACCCTTCCAGAGCTGAGATATTGAAACTTAAAGTTTTGACCAGAAAAAAAAATGACAGTGTTACCCCTTATGTTTTTTTTCGGGGGGGTGAAAAATTAAGTTTCTCCAATCTTCTCAAAACTCTGGATTCTGATAGAGGGCCACGAGACATGGACCTGGGTGCAAAAATTGAGGCTCTAGACCCTTCCAGAGCTGAGATATTGAAACTTAAAGTTTTGACCAGAAAAAAAATGGCAGTGTTACCCCTTATGTTTTTTTTTCGGGGGGTGAAAAATTAAGTTTCTCCAATCTTCTCAAAACTCTGGATTCTGATAGAGGGCCACAAGAAATGGACCTGGGTGCAAAAATTGAGGCTCTAGACCCTTCCAGAGCTGAGATATTGAAACTTAAAGTTTTGACCAGAAAAAAAAATGACAGTGTTACCCCTTATGTTTTTTTTCGGGGGGTGAAAAATTAAGTTTCTCCAATCTTCTCAAAACTCTGGATTCTGATAGAGGGCCACGAGACATGGACCTGGGTGCAAAAATTTAGGCTCTAGACCCTTCCAGAGCTGAGATATTGAAACTTAAAGTTTTGACCAGAAAAAAAAAATGGCAGTGTTACCCCTTATGTTTTTTTTCGGGGGGTGAAAAATTAAGTTTCTCCAATCTTCTCAAAACTCTGGATTCTGATAGAGGGCCACGAGAAATGGACCTGGGTGCAAAAATTGAGGCTCTAGACTCTTCCAGAGCTGAGATATTGACATTCAAAATTTTGACTAGAAAAAAAAATGACAGTGTTACCCCTTATGTTTTTTTCGGGGGGTGAAAAATTAAGTTTCTCCAATCTTCTCAAAACTCTGGATTCTGATAGAGGGCCACGAGACATGGACCTGGGTGCAAAAATTGAGGCTCTAGACCCTTCCAGAGCTGAGATATTGAAACTTAAAGTTTTGACCAGAAAAAAAAATGACAGTGTTACCCCTTATGTTTTTTTTCGGGGGGTGAAAAATTAAGTTTCTCCAATCTTCTCAAAACTCTGGATTCTGATAGAGGGCCACGAGACATGGACCTGGGTGCAAAAATTGAGGCTCTAGACTCTTCCAGAGCTGAGATATTGACATTCAAAATTTTGACTAGAAAAAAAAATGACAGTGTTACCCCTTATGTTTTTTTTCGGGGGGTGAAAAATTAAGTTTCTCCAATCTTCTCAAAACTCTGGATTCTGATAGAGGGCCACGAGACATGGACCTGGGTGCAAAAATTGAGGCTCTAGACCCTTCCAGAGCTGAGATATTGAAACTTAAAGTTTTGACCAGAAAAAAAAATGACAGTGTTACCCCTTATGTTTTTTTTTCGGGGGGTGAAAAATTAAGTTTCTCCAATCTTCTCAAAACTCTGGATTCTGATAGAGGGCCACGAGACATGGACCTGGGTGCAAAAATTGAGGCTCTAGACCCTTCCAGAGCTGAGATATTGAAACTTAAAGTTTTGACCAGAAAAAAAAATGGCAGTGTTACCCCTTATGTTTTTTTTTCGGGGGGTGAAAAATTAAGTTTCTCCAATCTTCTCAAAACTCTGGATTCTGATAGAGGGCCACGAGACATGGACCTGGGTGCAAAAATTGAGGCTCTAGACCCTTCCAGAGCTGAGATATTGAAACTTAAAGTTTTGACCAGAAAAAAAAATGACAGTGTTACCCCTTATGTTTTTTTTTTCGGGGGGTGAAAAAATAAGTTTCTCCAATCTTCTCAAAACTCTGGATTCTGATAGAGGGCCACGAGACATGGACCGGGGTGCAAAAATTGAGGCTCTAGACTCTTCCAGAGCTGAGATATTGACATTCAAAATTTTGACTAGAAAAAAAAAATGACAGTGTTACCCCTTATGTTTTTTTTCGGGGGGTGAAAAATTAAGTTTCTCCAATCTTCTCAAAACTCTGGATTCTGATAGAGGGCCACGAGACATGGACCTGGGTGCAAAAATTGAGGCTCTAGACCCTTCCAGAGCCGAGATATTGAAACTTAAAGTTTTGACCAGAAAAAAAAAATGACAGTGTTACCCCTTATGTTTTTTTTCGGGGGGTGAAAAATTAAGTTTCTCCAATCTTCTCAAGACTCTGGATTCTGATAGAGGGCCACGAGACATGGACCTGGGTGCAAAAATTGAGGCTCTAGACTCTTCCAGAGCTGAGCTATTGAAACTTAAAGTTTTGACCAGAAAAAAAAATGACAGTGTTACCCCTTATGTTTTTTTTCGGGGGTGAAAAATTAAGTTTCTCCAATCTTCTCAAAACTCTGGATTCTGATAGAGGGCCACGAGACATGGACCTGGGTGCAAAAATTGAGGCTCGAGACTCTTCCAGAGCTGAGATATTGACATTCAAAATTTTGAATAAAAAAAAAAAATGACAGTGTTACCCCTTATGTTTTTTTTCGGGGGGTGAAAAATTAAGTTTCTCCAATCTTCTCAAAACTCTGGATTCTGATAGAGGGCCACGAGACATGGACCTGGGTGCAAAAATTGAGGCTCTAGACCCTTCCAGAGCTGAGATATTGAAACTTAAAGTTTTGACCAGAAAAAAATGAAAGTGTTACCCCTTATGTTTTTTTTCGGGGGGTGAAAAATTAAGTTTCTCCAATCTTCTCAAGACTCTGGATTCTGATAGAGGGCCACGAGACATGGACCTGGGTGCAAAAATTGAGGCTCTAGACCCTTCCAGAGCTGAGCTATTGAAACTTAAAGTTTTGACCAGAAAAAAAAAACGACAGTGTTACCCCTTATGTTTTTTTTTCAGCTCAAAACTTTGACATCCGATATCTCGGCTCTGGAAGGGTCTAGAGCCTCCATTTTTGCGCGCTGGTCGAAGTCTCGTGGCCCTCTGTCAGAATCCAGAGTTTCAAGAAGATCGGAGGGGGTCAACATTTCGGCCAAAAACGACAGTGTTACCCCTTATGTTTTTTTTTCAGGTCAAAACTTTGAAATCCGATATCTCGGCTCTGGAAGGGTCTAGAGCCTCCATTTTTGCGCGCTGGTCGAAGTCTCGTGGCCCTCTGTCAGAATCCAGAGTTTCAAGAAGATCGGAGGGGGTCAAAATTTCGGCCAAAAACGACAGTGTTACCCCTTATGTTTTTTTTTTCAGGTCAAAACTTTGACATCCGATATCTCGGCTCTGGAAGGGTCTAGAGCCTCCATTTTTGCGTGCTGGTCGAAGTCTCGTGGCCCTCTGTCAGAATCCAGAGTTTCAAGAAGATCGGAGGGGGTCAAAATTTCGGCCAAAAACGACAGTGTTACCCCTTATGTTTTTTTTTTCAGGTCAAAACTTTGACATCCGATATCTCGGCTCTGTAAGGGTCTAGAGCCTCCATTTTTGCACGCTGGTCGAAGTCTCGTGGCCCTCTGTCAGAATCCAGAGTTTCAAGAAGATCGGAGGGGGTCAAAATTTCGGCCAAAAACGACAGTGTTACCCCTTATGTTTTTTTTTCAGGTCAAAACTTTGACATCCGATATCTCGGCTCTGGAAGGGTCTAGAGCCTCCATTTTTGCGCGCTGGTCAAAGTCTCGTGGCCCTCTGTCAGAATCCAGAGTTTCAAGAAGATCGGAGGGGGTCAAAATTTCGGCCAAAAACGACAGTGTTACCCCTTATGTTTTTTTTTCAGCTCAAAACTTTGACATCCGATATCTCGGCTCTGGAAGGGTCTAGAGCCTCCATTTTTGCGCGCTGGTCGAAGTCTCGTGGCCCTCTGTCAGAATCCAGAGTTTCAAGAAGATCGGAGGGGGTCAAAATTTCGGCCAAAAACGACAGTGTTACCCCTTATGTTTTTTTTTCAGGTCAAAACTTTGACATCCGATATCTCGGCTCTGGAAGGGTCTAGAGCCTCCATTTTTGTGCGCTGATCGAAGTCTCGTGGCCCTCTGTCAGAATCCAGAGTTTCAAGAAGATCGGAGGGGGTCAAAATTTCGGCCAAAAACGACAGTGTTACCCCTTATGTTTTTTTTTCAGGTCAAAACTTTCACATCCGATATCTCGGCTCTGGAAGGGTCTAGAGCCTCCATTTTTGCGCGCTGGTCGAAGTCTCGTGGCCCTCTGTCAGAATCCAGAGTTTCAAGAAGATCGTAGGGGGTCAAAATTTCGGCCAAAAATGACAGTGTTACCCCTTATGTTTTTTTTTTTTCAGGTCAAAACTTTGACATCCGATATCTCGGCTCTGGAAGGGTCTAGAGCCTCCATTTTTGCGCGCTGGTCGAAGTCTCGTGGCCCTCTGTCAGAATCCAGAGTTTCAAGAAGATCGGAGGGGGTCAAAATTTCGGCCAAAAATGACAGTGTTACCCCTTATGTTTTTTTTTTTTCAGGTCAAAACTTTGACATCCGATATCTCGGCTCTGGAAGGGTCTAGAGCCTCCATTTTTGCGCGCTGGTCGAAGTCTCGTGGCCCTCTGTCAGAATCCAGAGTTTCAAGAAGATCGGAGGGGGTCAAAATTTCGGCCAAAAACGACAGTGTTACCCCTTATGTTTTTTTTTCAGGTCAAAACTTTGACATCCGATATCTCGGCTCTGGAAGGGTCTAGAGCCTCCATTTTTGCGCGCTGGTCGAAGTCTCATGGCCCTCTGTCAGAATCCAGAGTTTCAAGAAGATCGGAGGGGGTCAAAATTTCGGCCAAAAACGACAGTGTTACCCCTTATGTTTTTTTTTTCAGGTCAAAACTTTGACATCCGATATCTCGGCTCTGGAAGGGTCTAGAGCCTCCATTTTTGCGCGCTGGTCGAAGTCTCGTGGCCCTCTGTCAGAATCCAGAGTTTCAAGAAGATCGGAGGGGGTCAAAATTTCGGCCAAAAACGACAGTGTTACCCCTTATGTTTTTTTTTTCAGGTCAAAACTTTGACATCCGATATCTCGGCTCTGGAAGGGTCTAGAGCCTCCATTTTTGCGCGCTGGTCGAAGTCTCGTGGCCCTCTGTCAGAATCCAGAGTTTCAAGAAGATCGGAGGGGGTCAAAATTTCGGCCAAAAACGACAGTGTTACCCCTTATGTTTTTTTTTTCAGGTCAAAACTTTGACATCCGATATCTCGGCTCTGGAAGGGTCTAGAGCCTCCATTTTTGCGCGCTGGTCGAAGTCTCGTGGCCCTCTGTCAGAATCCAGAGTTTCAAGAAGATCGGAGGGGGTCAAAATTTCGGCCAAAAACGACAGTGTTACCCCTTATGTTTTTTTTTTTCAGGTCAAAACTTTGACATCCGATATCTCGGCTCTGGAAGGGTCTAGAGCCTCCATTTTTGCGCGCTGGTCGAAGTCTCGTGGCCCTCTGTCTGAATCCAGAGTTTCAAGAAGATCGGAGGGGGTCAAAATTTCGGCCAAAAACGACAGTGTTACCCCTTATGTTTTTTTTTTCAGGTCAAAACTTTGACATCCGATATCTCGGCTCTGGAAGGGTCTAGAGCCTCCATTTTTGCGCGCTGGTCGAAGTCTCGTGGCCCTCTGTCAGAATCCAGAGTTTCAAGAAGATCGGAGGGGGTCAAAATTTCGGCCAAAAACGACAGTGTTACCCCTTATGTTTTTTTTTTCAGGTCAAAACTTTGACATCCGATATCTCGGCTCTGGAAGGGTCTAGAGCCTCCATTTTTGCGCGCTGGTCGAAGTCTCGTGGCCCTCTGTCAGAATCCAGAGTTTCAAGAAGATCGGAGGGGGTCAAAATTTCGGCCAAAAACGACAGTGTTACCCCTTATGTTTTTTTTTCAGGTCAAAACTTTGACATCCGATATCTCGGCTCTGGAAGGGTCTAGAGCCTCCGTTTTTGCTCGCTGGTCGAAGTCTCGTGGCCCTCTGTCAGAATCCAGAGTTTCAAGAAGATCGGAGGGGGTCAAAATTTCGGCCAAAAACGACAGTGTTACCCCTTATGTTTTTTTTTTCAGGTCAAAACTTTGACATCCGATATCTCGGCTCTGGAAGGGTCTAGAGCCTCCATTTTTGCGCGCTGGTCGAAGTCTCGTGGCCCTCTGTCAGAATCCAGAGTTTCAAGAAGATCGGAGGGGGTCAAAATTTCGGCCAAAAACGACAGTGTTACCCCTTATGTTTTTTTTTTCAGCTCAAAACTTTGACATCCGATATCTCGGCTCTGGAAGGGTCTAGAGCCTCCATTTTTGCGCGCTGGTCGAAGTCTCGTGGCCCTCTGTCAGAATCCAGAGTTTCAAGACGATCGGAGGGGGTCAAAATTTCGGCCAAAAACGACAGTGTTACCCCTTATGTTTTTTTTTCAGGTCAAAACTTTGACATCCGATATCTCGGCTCTGGAAGGGTCTAGAGCCTCCATTTTTGCGCGCTGGTCGAAGTCTCGTGGCCCTCTGTCAGAATCCAGAGTTTCAAGAAGATCGGAGGGGGTCAAAATTTCGGCCAAAAACGACAGTGTTACCCCTTATGTTTTTTTTTTCAGCTCAAAACTTTGACATCCGATATCTCGGCTCTGGAAGGGTCTAGAGCCTCCATTTTTGCGCGCTGGTCGAAGTCTCGTGGCCCTCTGTCAGAATCCAGAGTTTCAAGAAGATCGGAGGGGGTCAAAATTTCGGCCAAAAACGACAGTGTTACCCCTTATGTTTTTTTTTTCAGCTCAAAACTTTGACATCCGATATCTCGGCTCTGGAAGGGTCTAGAGCCTCCATTTTTGCGCGCTGGTCGAAGTCTCGTGGCCCTCTGTCAGAATCCAGAGTTTCAAGAAGATCGGAGGGGGTCAAAATTTCGGCCAAAAACGACAGTGTTACCCCTTATGTTTTTTTTTCAGGTCAAAACTTTGACATCCGATATCTCGGCTCTGGAAGGGTCTAGAGCCTCCATTTTTGCGCGCTGGTCGAAGTCTCGTGGCCCTCTGTCAGAATCCAGAGTTTCAAGAAGATCGGAGGGGGTCAAAATTTCGGCCAAAAACGACAGTGTTACCCCTTATGTTTTTTTTTCAGCTCAAAACTTTGACATCCGATATCTCGGCTCTGGAAGGGTCTAGAGCCTCCATTTTTGCGCGCTGGTCGAAGTCTCGTGGCCCTCTGTCAGAATCCAGAGTTTCAAGAAGATCGGAGGGGGTCAAAATTTCGGCCAAAAACAACAGTGTTACCCCTTATGTTTTTTTTTCAGGTCAAAACTTTGACATCCGATATCTCGGCTCTGGAAGGGTCTAGAGCCTCCATTTTTGCGCGCTGGTCGAAGTCTCGTGGCCCTCTGTCAGAATCCAGAGTTTCAAGAAGATCGGAGGGGGTCAAAATTTCGGCCAAAAACGACAGTGTTACCCCTTATGTTTTTTTTTTCAGGTCAAAACTTTGACATCCGATATCTCGGCTCTGGAAGGGTCTAGAGCCTCCATTTTTGCACGCTGGTCGAAGTCTCGTGGCCCTCTGTCAGAATCCAGAGTTTCAAGAAGATCGGAGGGGGTCAAAATTTCGGCCAAAAACGACAGTGTTACCCCTTATGTTTTTTTTTTCAGGTCAAAACTTTGACATCCGATATCTCGGCTCTGGAAGGGTCTAGAGCCTCCATTTTTGCGCGCTGGTCGAAGTCTCGTGGCCCTCTGTCAGAATCCAGAGTTTCAAGAAGATCGGAGGGGGTCAAAATTTCGGCCAAAAACGACAGTGTTACCCCTTATGTTTTTTTTTTCAGGTCAAAACTTTGACATCCGATATCTCGGCTCTGGAAGGGTCTAGAGCCTCCATTTTTGCGCGCTGATCGAAGTCTCGTGGCCCTCTGTCAGAATCCAGAGTTTCAAGAAGATCGGAGGGGGTCAAAATTTCGGCCAAAAACGACAGTGTTACCCCTTATGTTTTTTTTTCAGGTCAAAACTTTGACATCCGATATCTCGGCTCTGGAAGGGTCTAGAGCCTCCATTTTTGCGCGCTGGTCGAAGTCTCGTGGCCCTCTGTCAGAATCCAGAGTTTCAAGAAGATCGGAGGGGGTCAAAATTTCGGCCAAAAATGACAGTGTTACCCCTTATGTTTTTTTTTTTTCAGGTCAAAACTTTGACATCCGATATCTCGGCTCTGGAAGGGTCTAGAGCCTCCATTTTTGCGCGCTGGTCGAAGTCTCGTGGCCCTCTGTCAGAATCCAGAGTTTCAAGAAGATCGGAGGGGGTCAAAATTTCGGCCAAAAACGACAGTGTTACCCCTTATGTTTTTTTTTTCAGGTCAAAACTTTGACATCCGATATCTCGGCTCTGGAAGGGTCTAGAGCCTCCATTTTTGCGCGCTGGTCGAAGTCTCGTGGCCCTCTGTCAGAATCCAGAGTTTCAAGAAGATCGGAGGGGGTCAAAATTTCGGCCAAAAACGACAGTGTTACCCCTTATGTTTTTTTTTTCAGGTCAAAACTTTGACATCCGATATCTCGGCTCTGGAAGGGTCTAGAGCCTCCATTTTTGCGCGCTGGTCGAAGTCTCGTGGCCCTCTGTCAGAATCCAGAGTTTCAAGAAGATCGGAGGGGGTCAAAATTTCGGCCAAAAACGACAGTGTTACCCCTTATGTTTTTTTTTTCAGGTCAAAACTTTGACATCCGATATCTCGGCTCTGGAAGGGTCTAGAGCCTCCATTTTTGCGCGCTGGTCGAAGTCTCGTGGCCCTCTGTCAGAATCCAGAGTTTCAAGAAGATCGGAGGGGGTCAAAATTTCGGCCAAAAACGACAGTGTTACCCCTTATGTTTTTTTTTCAGGTCAAAACTTTGACATCCGATATCTCGGCTCTGGAAGGGTCTAGAGCCTCCATTTTTGCGCGCTGGTCGAAGTCTCGTGGCCCTCTGTCAGAATCCAGAGTTTCAAGAAGATCGGAGGGGGTCAAAATTTCGGCCAAAAACGACAGTGTTACCCCTTATGTTTTTTTTTCAGCTCAAAACTTTGACATCCGATATCTCGGCTCTGGAAGGGTCTAGAGCCTCCATTTTTGCGCGCTGGTCGAAGTCTCGTGGCCCTCTGTCAGAATCCAGAGTTTCAAGAAGATCGGAGGGGGTCAAAATTTCGGCCAAAAACGACAGTGTTACCCCTTATGTTTTTTTTTTTCAGGTCAAAACTTTGACATCCGATATCTCGGCTCTGGAAGGGTCTAGAGCCTCCATTTTTGCGCGCTGGTCGAAGTCTCGTGGCCCTCTGTCAGAATCCAGAGTTTCAAGAAGATCGGAGGGGGTCAAAATTTCGGCCAAAAATGACAGTGTTACCCCTTATGTTTTTTTTTTTTCAGGTCAAAACTTTGACATCCGATATCTCGGCTCTGGAAGGGTCTAGAGCCTCCATTTTTGCGCGCTGGTCGAAGTCTCGTGGCCCTCTGTCAGAATCCAGAGTTTCAAGAAGATCGGAGGGGGTCAAAATTTCGGCCAAAAACGACAGTGTTACCCCTTATGTTTTTTTTTTCAGGTCAAAACTTTGACATCCGATATCTCGGCTCTGGAAGGGTCTAGAGCCTCCATTTTTGCGCGCTGGTCGAAGTCTCGTGGCCCTCTGTCAGAATCCAGAGTTTCAAGAAGATCGGAGGGGGTCAAAATTTCGGCCAAAAACGACAGTGTTACCCCTTATGTTTTTTTTTTCAGGTCAAAACTTTGACATCCGATATCTCGGCTCTGGAAGGGTCTAGAGCCTCCATTTTTGCGCGCTGGTCGAAGTCTCGTGGCCCTCTGTCAGAATCCAGAGTTTCAAGAAGATCGGAGGGGGTCAAAATTTCGGCCAAAAACGACAGTGTTACCCCTTATGTTTTTTTTTTCAGGTCAAAACTTTGACATCCGATATCTCGGCTCTGGAAGGGTCTAGAGTCTCCATTTTTGCGCGCTGGTCGAAGTCTCGTGGCCCTCTGTCAGAATCCAGAGTTTCAAGAAGATCGGAGGGGGTCAAAATTTCGGCCAAAAACGACAGTGTTACCCCTTATGTTTTTTTTTCAGGTCAAAACTTTGACATCCGATATCTCGGCTCTGGAAGGGTCTAGAGCCTCCATTTTTGCGCGCTGGTCGAAGTCTCGTGGCCCTCTGTCAGAATCCAGAGTTTCAAGAAGATCGGAGGGGGTCAAAATTTCGGCCAAAAACGACAGTGTTACCCCTTATGTTTTTTTTTCAGGTCAAAACTTTGACATCCGATATCTCGGCTCTGGAAGGGTCTAGAGCCTCCATTTTTGCGCGCTGGTCGAAGTCTCGTGGCCCTCTGTCAGAATCCAGAGTTTCAAGAAGATCGGAGGGGGTCAAAATTTCGGCCAAAAACGACAGTGTTACCCCTTATGTTTTTTTTCAGCTCAAAACTTTGACATCCGATATCTCGGCTCTGGAAGGGTCTAGAGCCTCCATTTTTGCGCGCTGGTCGAAGTCTCGTGGCCCTCTGTCAGAATCCAGAGTTTCAAGAAGATCGGAGGGGGTCAAAATTTCGGCCAAAAACAACAGTGTTACCCCTTATGTTTTTTTTTCAGGTCAAAACTTTGACATCCGATATCTCGGCTCTGGAAGGGTCTAGAGCCTCCATTTTTGCGCGCTGGTCGAAGTCTCGTGGCCCTCTGTCAGAATCCAGAGTTTCAAGAAGATCGGAGGGGGTCAAAATTTCGGCCAAAAACGACAGTGTTACCCCTTATGTTTTTTTTTTCAGGTCAAAACTTTGACATCCGATATCTCGGCTCTGGAAGGGTCTAGAGCCTCCATTTTTGCACGCTGGTCGAAGTCTCGTGGCCCTCTGTCAGAATCCAGAGTTTCAAGAAGATCGGAGGGGGTCAAAATTTCGGCCAAAAACGACAGTGTTACCCCTTATGTTTTTTTTTTCAGGTCAAAACTTTGACATCCGATATCTCGGCTCTGGAAGGGTCTAGAGCCTCCATTTTTGCGCGCTGGTCGAAGTCTCGTGGCCCTCTGTCAGAATCCAGAGTTTCAAGAAGATCGGAGGGGGTCAAAATTTCGGCCAAAAACGACAGTGTTACCCCTTATGTTTTTTTTTAGGTCAAAACTTTGACATCCGATATCTCGGCTCTGGAAGGGTCTAGAGCCTCCATTTTTGCGCGCTGATCGAAGTCTCGTGGCCCTCTGTCAGAATCCAGAGTTTCAAGAAGATCGGAGGGGGTCAAAATTTCGGCCAAAAACGACAGTGTTACCCCTTATGTTTTTTTTTCAGGTCAAAACTTTGACATCCGATATCTCGGCTCTGGAAGGGTCTAGAGCCTCCATTTTTGCGCGCTGGTCGAAGTCTCGTGGCCCTCTGTCAGAATCCAGAGTTTCAAGAAGATCGGAGGGGGTCAAAATTTCGGCCAAAAACGACAGTGTTACCCCTTATGTTTTTTTTTCAGGTCAAAACTTTCACATCCGATATCTCGGCTCTGGAAGGGTCTAGAGCCTCCATTTTTGCGCGCTGGTCGAAGTCTCGTGGCCCTCTGTCAGAATCCAGAGTTTCAAGAAGATCGGAGGGGGTCAAAATTTCGGCCAAAAATGACAGTGTTACCCCTTATGTTTTTTTTTTTCAGGTCAAAACTTTGACATCCGATATCTCGGCTCTGGAAGGGTCTAGAGCCTCCATTTTTGCGCGCTGGTCGAAGTCTCGTGGCCCTCTGTCAGAATCCAGAGTTTCAAGAAGATCGGAGGGGGTCAAAATTTCGGCCAAAAACGACAGTGTTACCCCTTATGTTTTTTTTTTCAGGTCAAAACTTTGACATCCGATATCTCGGCTCTGGAAGGGTCTAGAGCCTCCATTTTTGCGCGCTGGTCGAAGTCTCGTGGCCCTCTGTCAGAATCCAGAGTTTCAAGAAGATCGGAGGGGGGTCAAAATTTCGGCCAAAAACGACAGTGTTACCCCTTATGTTTTTTTTTTTCAGGTCAAAACTTTGACATCCGATATCTCGGCTCTGGAAGGGTCTAGAGCCTCCATTTTTGCGCGCTGGTCGAAGTCTCGTGGCCCTCTGTCAGAATCCAGAGTTTCAAGAAGATCGGAGGGGGTCAAAATTTCGGCCAAAAACGACAGTGTTACCCCTTATGTTTTTTTTTTCAGGTCAAAACTTTGACATCCGATATCTCGGCTCTGGAAGGGTCTAGAGCCTCCATTTTTGCGCGTTGGTCGAAGTCTCGTGGCCCTCTGTCAGAATCCAGAGTTTCAAGAAGATCGGAGGGGGTCAAAATTTCGGCCAAAAACGACAGTGTTACCCCTTATGTTTTTTTTTTCAGGTCAAAACTTTGACATCCGATATCTCGGCTCTGGAAGGGTCTAGAGCCTCCATTTTTGCGCGCTGGTCGAAGTCTCGTGGCCCTCTGTCAGAATCCAGAGTTTCAAGAAGATCGGAGGGGGTCAAAATTTCGGCCAAAAACGACAGTGTTACCCCTTATGTTTTTTTTCAGCTCAAACTTTGACATCCGATATCTCGGCTCTGGAAGGGTCTAGAGCCTCCATTTTTGCGCGCTGGTCGAAGTCTCGTGGCCCTCTGTCAGAATCCAGAGTTTCAAGAAGATCGGAGGGGGGTCAAAATTTCGGCCAAAAACGACAGTGTTACCCCTTATGTTTTTTTTTTTCAGGTCAAAACTTTGACATCCGATATCTCGGCTCTGGAAGGGTCTAGAGCCTCCATTTTTGCGCGCTGGTCGAAGTCTCGTGGCCCTCTGTCAGAATCCAGAGTTTCAAGAAGATCGGAGGGGGTCAAAATTTCGGCCAAAAATGACAGTGTTACCCCTTATGTTTTTTTTTTTTTTCAGGTCAAAACTTTGACATCCGATATCTCGGCTCTGGAAGGGTCTAGAGCCTCCATTTTTGCGCGCTGGTCGAAGTCTCGTGGCCCTCTGTCAGAATCCAGAGTTTCAAGAAGATCGGAGGGGGTCAAAATTTCGGCCAAAAACGACAGTGTTACCCCTTATGCTTTTTTTTTTTCAGGTCAAAACTTTGACATCCGATATCTCGGCTCTGGAAGGGTCTAGAGCCTCCATTTTTGCGCGCTGGTCGAAGTCTCGTGGCCCTCTGTCAGAATCCAGAGTTTCAAGAAGATCGGAGGGGGTCAAAATTTCGGCCAAAAACGACAGTGTTACCCCTTATGTTTTTTTTTTCAGGTCAAAACTTTGACATCCGATATCTCGGCTCTGGAAGGGTCTAGAGCCTCCATTTTTGCGCGCTGGTCGAAGTCTCGTGGCCCTCTGTCAGAATCCAGAGTTTCAAGAAGATCGGAGGGGGTCAAAATTTCGGCCAAAAACGACAGTGTTACCCCTTATGTTTTTTTTCAGGTCAAAACTTTGACATCCGATATCTCGGCTCTGGAAGGGTCTAGAGTCTCCATTTTTGCGCGCTGGTCGAAGTCTCGTGGCCCTCTGTCAGAATCCAGAGTTTCAAGAAGATCGGAGGGGGTCAAAATTTCGGCCAAAAACGACAGTGTTACCCCTTATGTTTTTTTTCAGCTCAAAACTTTGACATCCGATATCTCGGCTCTGGAAGGGTCTAGAGCCTCCATTTTTGCGCGCTGGTCGAAGTCTCGTGGCCCTCTGTCAGAATCCAGAGTTTCAAGAAGATCGGAGGGGGTCAAAATTTCGGCCAAAAACGACAGTGTTACCCCTTATGTTTTTTTTTCAGGTCAAAACTTTGACATCCGATATCTCGGCTCTGGAAGGGTCTAGAGCCTCCATTTTTGCGCGCTGGTTGAAGTCTCGTGGCCCTCCTGTCAGAATCCAGAGTTTCAAGAAGATCGGAGGGGGTCAAAATTTCGGCCAAAAACGACAGTGTTACCCCTTATGTTTTTTTTTTCAGGTCAAAACTTTGACATCCGATATCTCGCTCTGGAAGGGTCTAGAGCCTCCATTTTTGCGCGCTGGTCGAAGTCTCGTGGCCCTCTGTCAGAATCCAGAGTTTCAAGAACATCGGAGGGGGGTCAAAATTTCGGCCAAAAACGACAGTGTTACCCCCTTATGTTTTTTTTTTCAGGTCAAAACTTTGACATCCGATATCTCGGCTCTGGAAGGGTCTAGAGCCTCCATTTTTGCGCGCTGGTCGAAGTCTCGTGGCCCTCTGTCAGAATCCAGAGTTTCAAGAAGATCGGAGGGGGTCAAAATTTCGGCCAAAAACTACCCTTATGTTTTTTTTTCAGGTCAAAACTTTGACATCCGATATCTCGGCTCTGGAAGGGTCTAGAGCCTCCATTTTTGCGCGCTGGTCGAAGTCTCGTGGCCCTCTGTCAAAATCCAGAGTTTCAAGAAGATCGGAGGGGGTCAAAATTTCGGCCAAAAACGACAGTGTTACCCCTTATGTTTTTTTTTTCAGCTCAAAACTTTGACATCCGATATCTCGGCTCTGGAAGGGTCTAGAGCCTCCATTTTTGCGCGCTGGTCGAAGTCTCGTGGCCCTCTGTCAGAATCCAGAGTTTCAAGAAGATCGGAGGGGGTCAACATTTCGGCCAAAAACGACAGTGTTACCCCTTATGTTTTTTTTTCAGGTCAAAACTTTGACATCCGATATCTCGGCTCTGGAAGGGTCTAGAGCCTCCATTTTTGCGCGCTGGTCGAAGTCTCGTGGCCCTCTGTCAGAATCCAGAGTTTCAAGAAGATCGGAGGGGGTAAAAATTTCGGCCAAAAACGACAGTGTTACCCCTTATGTTTTTTTTTCAGCTCAAAACTTTGACATCCGATATCTCGGCTCTGGAAGGGTCTAGAGCCTCCATTTTTGCGCGCTGGTCGAAGTCTCGTGGCCCTCTGTCAGAATCCAGAGTTTCAAGAAGATCGGAGGGGGTCAAAATTTCGGCCCAAAAACGACAGTGTTACCCCTTATGTTTTTTTTTTCAGCTCAAAACTTTGACATCCGATATCTCGGCTCTGGAAGGGTCTAGAGCCTCCATTTTTGCGCGCTGGTCGAAGTCTCGTGGCCCTCTGTCAGAATCCAGAGTTTCAAGAAGATCGGAGGGGGTCAACATTTCGGCCAAAAACGACAGTGTTACCCCTTATGTTTTTTTTTCAGGTCAAAACTTTGACATCCGATATCTCGGCTCTGGAAGGGTCTAGAGCCTCCATTTTTGCGCGCTGGTCGAAGTCTCGTGGCCCTCTGTCAGAATCCAGAGTTTCAAGAAGATCGGAGGGGGTCAAAATTTCGGCCAAAAACGACAGTGTTACCCCTTATGTTTTTTTTTTCAGGTCACAACTTTGACATCCGATATCTCGGCTCTGGAAGGGTCTAGAGCCTCCATTTTTGCGCGCTGGTCGAAGTCTCGTGGCCCTCTGTCAGAATCCAGAGTTTCAAGAAGATCGGAGGGGGTCAAAATTTCGGCCAAAAACGACAGTGTTACCCCTTATGTTTTTTTTTCAGGTCAAAACTTTGACATCCGATATCTCGGCTCTGGAAGGGTCTAGAGCCTCCATTTTTGCGCGCTGGTCGAAGTCTCGTGGCCCTCTGTCAGAATCCAGAGTTTCAAGAAGATCGGAGGGGGTCAAAATTTCGGCCAAAAATGACAGTGTTACCCCTTATGTTTTTTTTTTCAGGTCAAAACTTTGACATCCGATATCTCGGCTCTGGAAGGGTCTAGAGCCTCCATTTTTGCGCGCTGGTCGAAGTCTCGTGGCCCTCTGTCAGAATCCAGAGTTTCAAGAAGATCGGAGGGGGTCAAAATTTCGGCCAAAAATGACAGTGTTACCCCTTATGTTTTTTTTTTTCAGGTCAAAACTTTGACATCCGATATCTCGGCTCTGGAAGGGTCTAGAGCCTCCATTTTTGCGCGCTGGTCGAAGTCTCGTGGCCCTCTGTCAGAATCCAGAGTTTCAAGAAGATCGGAGGGGGTCAAAATTTCGGCCAAAAATGACAGTGTTACCCCTTATGTTTTTTTTTTTCAGGTCAAAACTTTGACATCCGATATCTCGGCTCTGGAAGGGTCTAGAGCCTCCATTTTTGCGCGCTGGTCGAAGTCTCGTGGCCCTCTGTCAGAATCCAGAGTTTCAAGAAGATCGGAGGGGGTCAAAATTTCGGCCAAAAACGACAGTGTTACCCCTTATGTTTTTTTTTCAGGTCAAAACTTTGACATCCGATATCTCGGCTCTGGAAGGGTCTAGAGCCTCCATTTTTGCGCGCTGGTCGAAGTCTCGTGGCCCTCTGTCAGAATCCAGAGTTTCAAGAAGATCGGAGGGGGTCAAAATTTCGGCCAAAAACGACAGTGTTACCCCTTATGTTTTTTTTTTCAGGTCAAAACTTTGACATCCGATATCTCGGCTCTGGAAGGGTCTAGAGCCTCCATTTTTGCGCGCTGGTCGAAGTCTCGTGGCCCTCTGTCAGAATCCAGAGTTTCAAGAAGATCGGAGGGGGTCAAAATTTCGGCCAAAAACGACAGTGTTACCCCTTATGTTTTTTTTTCAGGTCAAAACTTTGACATCCGATATCTCGGCTCTGGAAGGGTCTAGAGCCTCCATTTTTGCGCGCTGGTCGAAGTCTCGTGGCCCTCTGTCAGAATCCAGAGTTTCAAGAAGATCGGAGGGGGTCAAAATTTCGGCCAAAAACGACAGTGTTACCCCTTATGTTTTTTTTTTCAGGTCAAAACTTTGACATCCGATATCTCGGCTCTGGAAGGGTCTAGAGCCTCCATTTTTGCGCGCTGGTCGAAGTCTCGTGGCCCTCTGTCAGAATCCAGAGTTTCAAGAAGATCGGAGGGGGTCAAAATTTCGGCCCAAAACGACAGTGTTACCCCTTTTGTTTTTTTTTTCAGGTCAAAACTTTGACATCCGATATCTCGGCTCTGGAAGGGTCTAGAGCCTCCATTTTTGCGCGCTGGTCGAAGTCTCGTGGCCCTCTGTCAGAATCCAGAGTTTCAAGAAGATCGGAGGGGGTCAAAATTTCGGCCAAAAACGACAGTGTTACCCCTTATGTTTTTTTTTCAGGTCAAAACTTTGACATCCGATATCTCGGCTCTGGAAGGGTCTAGAGCCTCCATTTTTGCGCGCTGGTCGAAGTCTCGTGGCCCTCTGTCAGAATCCAGAGTTTCAAGAAGATCGGAGGGGGTCAAAATTTCGGCCAAAAACGACAGTGTTACCCCTTATGTTTTTTTTTCAGCTCAAAACTTTGACATCCGATATCTCGGCTCTGGAAGGGTCTAGAGCCTCAATTTTTGCGCGCTGGTCGAAGTCTCGTGGCCCTCTGTCAGAATCCAGAGTTTCAAGAAGATCGGAGGGGGTCAAAATTTCGGCCAAAAACGACAGTGTTACCCCTTATGTTTTTTTTTCAGGTCAAAACTTTGACATCCGATATCTCGGCTCTGGAAGGGTCTAGAGCCTCCATTTTTGCGCGCTGGTCGAAGTCTCGTGGCCCTCTGTCAGAATCCAGAGTTTCAAGAAGATCGGAGGGGGTCAAAATTTCGGCCAAAAACGACAGTGTTACCCCTTATGTTTTTTTTTTCAGCTCAAAACTTTGACATCCGATATCTCGGCTCTGGAAGGGTCTAGAGCCTCCATTTTTGCGCGCTGGTCGAAGTCTCGTGGCCCTCTGTCAGAATCCAGAGTTTCAAGAAGATCGGAGGCGGTCAAAATTTCGGCCAAAAACGACAGTGTTACCCCTTATGTTTTTTTTTTAGGTCAAAACTTTGACATCCGATATCTCGGCTCTGGAAGGGTCTAGAGCCTCCATTTTTGCGCGCTGGTCGAAGTCTCGTGGCCCTCTGTCAGAATCCAGAGTTTCAAGAAGATCGGAGGGGGTCAAAATTTCGTCGGCCAAAAATGACAGTGTTACCCCTTATGTTTTTTTTTTCAGGTCAAAACTTTGACATCCGATATCTCGGCTCTGGAAGGGTCTAGAGCCTCCATTTTTGCGCGCTGGTCGAAGTCTCGTGGCCCTCTGTCAGAATCCAGAGTTTCAAGAAGATCGGAGGGGCTCAAAATTTCGGCCAAAAACGACAGTGTTACCCCTTATGTTTTTTTTTCAGGTCAAAACTTTGACATCCGATATCTCGGCTCTGGAAGGGTCTAGAGCCTCCATTTTTGCGCGCTGGTCGAAGTCTCGTGGCCCTCTGTCAGAATCCAGAGTTTCAAGAAGATCGGAGGGGGTCAAAATTTCGGCCAAAAACGACAGTGTTACCCCTTATGTTTTTTTTTCAGGTCAAAACTTTGACATCCGATATCTCGGCTCTGGAAGGGTCTAGAGCCTCCATTTTTGCGCGCTGGTCGAAGTCTCGTGGCCCTCTGTCAGAATCCAGAGTTTCAAGAAGATCGGAGGGGGTCAAAATTTCGGCCAAAAACGACAGTGTTACCCCTTATGTTTTTTTTTTCAGGTCAAAACTTTGACATCCGATATCTCGGCTCTGGAAGGGTCTAGAGCCTCCATTTTTGCGCGCTGGTCGAAGTCTCGTGGCCCTCTGTCAGAATCCAGAGTTTCAAGAAGATCGGAGGGGGTCAAAATTTCGGCCAAAAACGACAGTGTTACCCCTTATGTTTTTTTTTCAGGTCAAAACTTTGACATCCGATATCTCGGCTCTGGAAGGGTCTAGAGCCTCCATTTTTGCGCGCTGGTCGAAGTCTCGTGGCCCTCTGTCAGAATCCAGAGTTTCAAGAAGATCGGAGGGGGTCAAAATTTCGGCCAAAAACGACAGTGTTACCCCTTATGTTTTTTTTTTCAGGTCAAAACTTTGACATCCGATATCTCGGCTCTGGAAGGGTCTAGAGCCTCCATTTTTGCGCGCTGGTCGAAGTCTCGTGGCCCTCTGTCAGAATCCAGAGTTTCAAGAAGATCGGAGGGGGTCAAAATTTCGGCCAAAAACGACAGTGTTACCCCTTATGTTTTTTTTTCAGGTCAAAACTTTGACATCCGATATCTCGGCTCTGGAAGGGTCTAGAGCCTCCATTTTTGCGCGCTGGTCGAAGTCTCGTGGCCCTCTGTCAGAATCCAGAGTTTCAAGAAGATCGGAGGGGGTCAAAATTTCGGCCAAAAACGACAGTGTTACCCCTTATGTTTTTTTTTCAGGTCAAAACTTTGACATCCGATATCTCGGCTCTGGAAGGGTCTAGAGCCTCCATTTTTGCGCGCTGGTCGAAGTCTCGTGGCCCTCTGTCAGAATCCAGAGTTTCAAGAAGATCGGAGGGGGTCAAAATTTCGGCCAAAAACGACAGTGTTAGCCCTTATGTTTTTTTTTCAGGTCGTTTTTGGCCGAAATTTTGACCCCCTCCGATCTTCTTGAAACTCTGGATTCTGACAGAGGGCCACGAGACTTGGACCAGCGCGCAAAAATGGAGGCTCTAGACCCTTCCAGAGCCGAGATATCGGATGTCAAAGTTTTGACCTGAAAAAAAAACATAAGGGGTAACACTGTCGTTTTTGGCCGAAATTTTGACCCCCTCCGATCTTCTTGAAACTCTGGATTCTGACAGAGGGCCACGATACTTCGACCAGCGCGCAAAAATGGAGGCTCTAGACCCTTCCAGAGCCGAGATATCGGATGTCAAAGTTTTGACCTGAAAAAAAAACATAAGGGGTAACACTGTCGTTTTTGGCCGAAATTTTGACCCCCTCCGATCTTCTTGAAACTCTGGATTCTGACAGAGGGCCACGAGACTTCGACCAGCGCGCAAAAATGGAGGCTCTAGACCCTTCCAGAGCCGAGATATCGGATGTCAAAGTTTTGACCTGAAAAAAAAACATAAGGGGTAACACTGTCGTTTTTGGCCGAAATTTTGACCCCCTCCGATCTTCTTGAAACTCTGGATTCTGACAGAGGGCCACGAGACTTCGACCAGCGCGCAAAAATGGAGGCTCTAGACCCTTCCAGAGCCGAGATATCGGATGTCAAAGTTTTGACCTGAAAAAAAAACATAAGGGGTAACACTGTCGTTTTTGGCCGAAATTTTGACCCCCTCCGATCTTCTTGAAACTCTGGATTCTGACAGAGGGCCACGAGACTTCGACCAGCGCGCAAAAATGGAGGCTCTAGACCCTTCCAGAGCCGAGATATCGGATGTCAAAGTTTTGACCTGAAAAAAAAACATAAGGGGTAACACTGTCGTTTTTGGCCGAAATTTTGACCCCCTCCGATCTTCTTGAAACTCTGGATTCTGACAGAGGGCCACGAGACTTCGACCAGCGCGCAAAAATGGAGGCTCTAGACCCTTCCAGAGCCGAGATATCGGATGTCAAAGTTTTGACCTGAAAAAAAAACATAAGGGGTAACACTGTCGTTTTTGGCCGAAATTTTGACCCCCTCCGATCTTCTTGAAACTCTGGATTCTGACAGAGGGCCACGAGACTTCGACCAGCGCGCAAAAATGGAGGCTCTAGACCCTTCCAGAGCCGAGATATCGGATGTCAAAGTTTTGACCTGAAAAAAAAACATAAGGGGTAACACTGTCGTTTTTGGCCGAAATTTTGACCCCCTCCGATCTTCTTGAAACTCTGGATTCTGACAGAGGGCCACGAGACTTCGACCAGCGCGCAAAAATGGAGGCTCTAGACCCTTCCAGAGCCGAGATATCGGATGTCAAAGTTTTGACCTGAAAAAAAAACATAAGGGGTAACACTGTCGTTTTTGGCCGAAATTTTGACCCCCTCCGATCTTCTTGAAACTCTGGATTCTGACAGAGGGCCACGAGACTTCGACCAGCGCGCAAAAATGGAGGCTCTAGACCCTTCCAGAGCCGAGATATCGGATGTCAAAGTTTTGACCTGAAAAAAAAACATAAGGGGTAACACTGTCGTTTTTGGCCGAAATTTTGACCCCCTCCGATCTTCTTGAAACTCTGGATTCTGACAGAGGGCCACGAGACTTCGACCAGCGCGCAAAAATGGAGGCTCTAGACCCTTCCAGAGCCGAGATATCGGATGTCAAAGTTTTGACCTGAAAAAAAAACATAAGGGGTAACACTGTCGTTTTTGGCCGAAATTTTGACCCCCTCCGATCTTCTTGAAACTCTGGATTCTGACAGAGGGCCACGAGACTTCGACCAGCGCGCAAAAATGGAGGCTCTAGACCCTTCCAGAGCCGAGATATCGGATGTCAAAGTTTTGACCTGAAAAAAAAACATAAGGGGTAACACTGTCGTTTTTGGCCGAAATTTTGACCCCCTCCGATCTTCTTGAAACTCTGGATTCTGACAGAGGGCCACGAGACTTCGACCAGCGCGCAAAAATGGAGGCTCTAGACCCTTCCAGAGCCGAGATATCGGATGTCAAAGTTTTGACCTGAAAAAAAAACATAAGGGGTAACACTGTCGTTTTTGGCCGAAATTTTGACCCCCTCCGATCTTCTTGAAACTCTGGATTCTGACAGAGGGCCACGAGACTTCGACCAGCGCGCAAAAATGGAGGCTCTAGACCCTTCCAGAGCCGAGATATCGGATGTCAAAGTTTTGACCTGAAAAAAAAACATAAGGGGTAACACTGTCGTTTTTGGCCGAAATTTTGACCCCCTCCGATCTTCTTGAAACTCTGGATTCTGACAGAGGGCCACGAGACTTCGACCAGCGCGCAAAAATGGAGGCTCTAGACCCTTCCAGAGCCGAGATATCGGATGTCAAAGTTTTGACCTGAAAAAAAAACATAAGGGGTAACACTGTCGTTTTTGGCCGAAATTTTGACCCCCTCCGATCTTCTTGAAACTCTGGATTCTGACAGAGGGCCACGAGACTTCGACCAGCGCGCAAAAATGGAGGCTCTAGACCCTTCCAGAGCCGAGATATCGGATGTCAAAGTTTTGACCTGAAAAAAAAACATAAGGGGTAACACTGTCGTTTTTGGCCGAAATTTTGACCCCCTCCGATCTTCTTGAAACTCTGGATTCTGACAGAGGGCCACGAGACTTCGACCAGCGCGCAAAAATGGAGGCTCTAGACCCTTCCAGAGCCGAGATATCGGATGTCAAAGTTTTGACCTGAAAAAAAAACATAAGGGGTAACACTGTCGTTTTTGGCCGAAATTTTGACCCCCTCCGATCTTCTTGAAACTCTGGATTCTGACAGAGGGCCACGAGACTTCGACCAGCGCGCAAAAATGGAGGCTCTAGACCCTTCCAGAGCCGAGATATCGGATGTCAAAGTTTTGACCTGAAAAAAAAACATAAGGGGTAACACTGTCGTTTTTGGCCGAAATTTTGACCCCCTCCGATCTTCTTGAAACTCTGGATTCTGACAGAGGGCCACGAGACTTCGACCAGCGCGCAAAAATGGAGGCTCTAGACCCTTCCAGAGCCGAGATATCGGATGTCAAAGTTTTGACCTGAAAAAAAAACATAAGGGGTAACACTGTCGTTTTTGGCCGAAATTTTGACCCCCTCCGATCTTCTTGAAACTCTGGATTCTGACAGAGGGCCACGAGACTTCGACCAGCGCGCAAAAATGGAGGCTCTAGACCCTTCCAGAGCCGAGATATCGGATGTCAAAGTTTTGACCTGAAAAAAAAACATAAGGGGTAACACTGTCGTTTTTGGCCGAAATTTTGACCCCCTCCGATCTTCTTGAAACTCTGGATTCTGACAGAGGGCCACGAGACTTCGACCAGCGCTGCAAAAATGGAGGCTCTAGACCCTTCCAGAGCCGAGATATCGGATGTCAAAGTTTTGACCTGAAAAAAAAACATAAGGGGTAACACTGTCGTTTTTGGCCGAAATTTTGACCCCCTCCGATCTTCTTGAAACTCTGGATTCTGACAGAGGGCCACGAGACTTCGACCAGCGCGCAAAAATGGAGGCTCTAGACCCTTCCAGAGCCGAGATATCGGATGTCAAAGTTTTGACCTGAAAAAAAAACATAAGGGGTAACACTGTCGTTTTTGGCCGAAATTTTGACCCCCTCCGATCTTCTTGAAACTCTGGATTCTGACAGAGGGCCACGAGACTTCGACCAGCGCGCAAAAATGGAGGCTCTAGACCCTTCCAGAGCCGAGATATCGGATGTCAAAGTTTTGACCTGAAAAAAAAACATAAGGGGTAACACTGTCGTTTTTGGCCGAAATTTTGACCCCCTCCGATCTTCTTGAAACTCTGGATTCTGACAGAGGGCCACGAGACTTCGACCAGCGCGCAAAAATGGAGGCTCTAGACCCTTCCAGAGCCGAGATATCGGATGTCAAAGTTTTGACCTGAAAAAAAAACATAAGGGGTAACACTGTCGTTTTTGGCCGAAATTTTGACCCCCTCCGATCTTCTTGAAACTCTGGATTCTGACAGAGGGCCACGAGACTTCGACCAGCGCGCAAAAATGGAGGCTCTAGACCCTTCCAGAGCCGAGATATCGGATGTCAAAGTTTTGACCTGAAAAAAAAACATAAGGGGTAACACTGTCGTTTTTGGCCGAAATTTTGACCCCCTCCGATCTTCTTGAAACTCTGGATTCTGACAGAGGGCCACGAGACTTCGACCAGCGCGCAAAAATGGAGGCTCTAGACCCTTCCAGAGCCGAGATATCGGATGTCAAAGTTTTGACCTGAAAAAAAAACATAAGGGGTAACACTGTCGTTTTTGGCCGAAATTTTGACCCCCTCCGATCTTCTTGAAACTCTGGATTCTGACAGAGGGCCACGAGACTTCGACCAGCGCGCAAAAATGGAGGCTCTAGACCCTTCCAGAGCCGAGATATCGGATGTCAAAGTTTTGACCTGAAAAAAAAACATAAGGGGTAACACTGTCGTTTTTGGCCGAAATTTTGACCCCCTCCGATCTTCTTGAAACTCTGGATTCTGACAGAGGGCCACGAGACTTCGACCAGCGCGCAAAAATGGAGGCTCTAGACCCTTCCAGAGCCGAGATATCGGATGTCAAAGTTTTGACCTGAAAAAAAAACATAAGGGGTAACACTGTCGTTTTTGGCCGAAATTTTGACCCCCTCCGATCTTCTTGAAACTCTGGATTCTGACAGAGGGCCACGAGACTTCGACCAGCGCGCAAAAATGGAGGCTCTAGACCCTTCCAGAGCCGAGATATCGGATGTCAAAGTTTTGACCTGAAAAAAAAACATAAGGGGTAACACTGTCGTTTTTGGCCGAAATTTTGACCCCCTCCGATCTTCTTGAAACTCTGGATTCTGACAGAGGGCCACGAGACTTCGACCAGCGCGCAAAAATGGAGGCTCTAGACCCTTCCAGAGCCGAGATATCGGATGTCAAAGTTTTGACCTGAAAAAAAAACATAAGGGGTAACACTGTCGTTTTTGGCCGAAATTTTGACCCCCTCCGATCTTCTTGAAACTCTGGATTCTGACAGAGGGCCACGAGACTTCGACCAGCGCGCAAAAATGGAGGCTCTAGACCCTTCCAGAGCCGAGATATCGGATGTCAAAGTTTTGACCTGAAAAAAAAACATAAGGGGTAACACTGTCGTTTTTGGCCGAAATTTTGACCCCCTCCGATCTTCTTGAAACTCTGGATTCTGACAGAGGGCCACGAGACTTCGACCAGCGCGCAAAAATGGAGGCTCTAGACCCTTCCAGAGCCGAGATATCGGATGTCAAAGTTTTGACCTGAAAAAAAAACATAAGGGGTAACACTGTCGTTTTTGGCCGAAATTTTGACCCCCTCCGATCTTCTTGAAACTCTGGATTCTGACAGAGGGCCACGAGACTTCGACCAGCGCGCAAAAATGGAGGCTCTAGACCCTTCCAGAGCCGAGATATCGGATGTCAAAGTTTTGACCTGAAAAAAAAACATAAGGGGTAACACTGTCGTTTTTGGCCGAAATTTTGACCCCCTCCGATCTTCTTGAAACTCTGGATTCTGACAGAGGGCCACGAGACTTCGACCAGCGCGCAAAAATGGAGGCTCTAGACCCTTCCAGAGCCGAGATATCGGATGTCAAAGTTTTGACCTGAAAAAAAAACATAAGGGGTAACACTGTCGTTTTTGGCCGAAATTTTGACCCCCTCCGATCTTCTTGAAACTCTGGATTCTGACAGAGGGCCACGAGACTTCGACCAGCGCGCAAAAATGGAGGCTCTAGACCCTTCCAGAGCCGAGATATCGGATGTCAAAGTTTTGACCTGAAAAAAAAACATAAGGGGTAACACTGTCGTTTTTGGCCGAAATTTTGACCCCCTCCGATCTTCTTGAAACTCTGGATTCTGACAGAGGGCCACGAGACTTCGACCAGCGCGCAAAAATGGAGGCTCTAGACCCTTCCAGAGCCGAGATATCGGATGTCAAAGTTTTGACCTGAAAAAAAAACATAAGGGGTAACACTGTCGTTTTTGGCCGAAATTTTGACCCCCTCCGATCTTCTTGAAACTCTGGATTCTGACAGAGGGCCACGAGACTTCGACCAGCGCGCAAAAATGGAGGCTCTAGACCCTTCCAGAGCCGAGATATCGGATGTCAAAGTTTTGACCTGAAAAAAAAACATAAGGGGTAACACTGTCGTTTTTGGCCGAAATTTTGACCCCCTCCGATCTTCTTGAAACTCTGGATTCTGACAGAGGGCCACGAGACTTCGACCAGCGCGCAAAAATGGAGGCTCTAGACCCTTCCAGAGCCGAGATATCGGATGTCAAAGTTTTGACCTGAAAAAAAAACATAAGGGGTAACACTGTCGTTTTTGGCCGAAATTTTGACCCCCTCCGATCTTCTTGAAACTCTGGATTCTGACAGAGGGCCACGAGACTTCGACCAGCGCGCAAAAATGGAGGCTCTAGACCCTTCCAGAGCCGAGATATCGGATGTCAAAGTTTTGACCTGAAAAAAAAACATAAGGGGTAACACTGTCGTTTTTGGCCGAAATTTTGACCCCCTCCGATCTTCTTGAAACTCTGGATTCTGACAGAGGGCCACGAGACTTCGACCAGCGCGCAAAAATGGAGGCTCTAGACCCTTCCAGAGCCGAGATATCGGATGTCAAAGTTTTGACCTGAAAAAAAAACATAAGGGGTAACACTGTCGTTTTTGGCCGAAATTTTGACCCCCTCCGATCTTCTTGAAACTCTGGATTCTGACAGAGGGCCACGAGACTTCGACCAGCGCGCAAAAATGGAGGCTCTAGACCCTTCCAGAGCCGAGATATCGGATGTCAAAGTTTTGACCTGAAAAAAAAACATAAGGGGTAACACTGTCGTTTTTGGCCGAAATTTTGACCCCCTCCGATCTTCTTGAAACTCTGGATTCTGACAGAGGGCCACGAGACTTCGACCAGCGCGCAAAAATGGAGGCTCTAGACCCTTCCAGAGCCGAGATATCGGATGTCAAAGTTTTGACCTGAAAAAAAAACATAAGGGGTAACACTGTCGTTTTTGGCCGAAATTTTGACCCCCTCCGATCTTCTTGAAACTCTGGATTCTGACAGAGGGCCACGAGACTTCGACCAGCGCGCAAAAATGGAGGCTCTAGACCCTTCCAGAGCCGAGATATCGGATGTCAAAGTTTTGACCTGAAAAAAAAACATAAGGGGTAACACTGTCGTTTTTGGCCGAAATTTTGACCCCCTCCGATCTTCTTGAAACTCTGGATTCTGACAGAGGGCCACGAGACTTCGACCAGCGCGCAAAAATGGAGGCTCTAGACCCTTCCAGAGCCGAGATATCGGATGTCAAAGTTTTGACCTGAAAAAAAAACATAAGGGGTAACACTGTCGTTTTTGGCCGAAATTTTGACCCCCTCCGATCTTCTTGAAACTCTGGATTCTGACAGAGGGCCACGAGACTTCGACCAGCGCGCAAAAATGGAGGCTCTAGACCCTTCCAGAGCCGAGATATCGGATGTCAAAGTTTTGACCTGAAAAAAAAACATAAGGGGTAACACTGTCGTTTTTGGCCGAAATTTTGACCCCCTCCGATCTTCTTGAAACTCTGGATTCTGACAGAGGGCCACGAGACTTCGACCAGCGCGCAAAAATGGAGGCTCTAGACCCTTCCAGAGCCGAGATATCGGATGTCAAAGTTTTGACCTGAAAAAAAAACATAAGGGGTAACACTGTCGTTTTTGGCCGAAATTTTGACCCCCTCCGATCTTCTTGAAACTCTGGATTCTGACAGAGGGCCACGAGACTTCGACCAGCGCGCAAAAATGGAGGCTCTAGACCCTTCCAGAGCCGAGATATCGGATGTC